>JARSSU010046738.1:0-26762 GCA_029619165.1 Eurosta solidaginis
AATGTAGCATATGAAATTCCACATTGATTAAAATTCACAGAATATATATTGATACAAACACACATATATATATGTATTTCTATATGTTTGAGCGCGCAAAAATTTATTGTAAAATTTACCAAAGAAAAGTAAAATATGTGAAATAAAATTCGAATATAACAAGAGCAAGTTACACCCGCAAAATAAATTTTGTACTGAAATAAAAACTCAAAAATAATAAGTAAGGAAGGCTAAGTTCGTGTGTAACCGAACATTACATACTCAGCTGAGAGCTTTGGAGACAAAATAAGGGAAAATCACCACGTAGGAAAATGAACCTAGGGTATCAAATGGAAGGTATTAAAGAGTATTTTAAAAGGGAGTCGACCAAAGTTCTAAAGGTGGACCAGGGGTGACTCTAGAATGTGTTTGTACGATATGGGTATGAAATGAATGGCGTTAATGAGTGTTTTAAAAGGGAGTGAGCCTTAGTTCTATATGTGGACGCTTTTTCCAGATATCCCCATATAGGTGGACCAGGGCTGACTCTATAATGTGTCTGTACGATGTGGGTATCAAATTAAAGGTATTAATGAGGGTTTTAAAAGGAAGTGGCCCTTAGTTGTTTATGTGAAGGCGTTCTCGAGATATTGACCAAAATGTAGACCAGGGTGACCCAGAACATCATATGTCGGGTACCGCTAATTGATTTATTTATGTAATACCACGAACAGTATTCCTGCCAAGATTCCAATGGCTTTCGATTGCGCTCTGCAGAACGTTTTAATTTTTTTCTACTTAATATGGTTGGTGTCACACCCATTTTACAAAGTTTTTTCTAAAGTTATTTTTTGCGTCAATAAATCAATCAAATTACCATGTTTCATCCCTTTTTTCATATTTGGTATAGAATTATGGCACTTTTTTCATTTTTCGTAATTTTCGATTACGAAAAAGTGGGCGCGGTTATAGTCGGATTTCGGCCATTTTTTGTACCAAGATAAAGTGAGTTCAGATAAGTACGCGAACTGAGTTTAGGTATATCGATTTTTGCTCAAGTTATCGTTTTAACTGCCGAGCGGAAGGACAGACGGTCGACTGTGTATAAAAACTGGGAGTGGCTTCAACCGATTTACCCAGTTACCGTCATAGAGTCTATGCCTCTACCAAATTTCAGAAAGATTGGTACATTTTGTTCGACTTATGGCATTAAAAGTATCTTAGACAAATTAAATGAAAATGGCGGAACCACGCCCATTTTGAAATTTTCTTTTATTTTTGTTTTTGTTGCATCATTACTGGAGTTGAATGTTGACATAATTTACTTATATACAGTAAAGATATTCAATTTTTTGTTAAAATTTGACTTTAAAAAAATTTTCAAAATTTTCGATATCGAAAAAGTGGGCGTGGTTATAGTCCGATATCGGTCATTTTAAATAGCGATCTGAGATGATTACCCTGGAACCTACATACTAAATTTCATGAAGATACCTCAAATTTACTCAAGTTATCGTGTTAACGGATAGTCGGACGGACATGGCTCAATGAAATTTTTTTCGATACTGATGATTTTGATATATATATCTATCTCGATTCCTTTATACCTGTACAACCAACCGTTATCCAATCAAAGTTAATATACTCTGTGAGCTCTGCTCAACTGAGTATAAAAACCACACAAGCGAGCCATAGTTCCAAATCTTTTGACGCAAAAGTTTTGAGTTTTTTATTTGTAAGTCTTGTATAAATACAGTTAAAATTCCCTGTGTGGACACTAGCCGTCAAGAAAATTTTCTGGCGCAATAGAAACGTGGTCGTTTAAGGGAGTTGCTGTTGTTGTTGTAGCAGCGCTTTTCTCCCTCGCGAGTTACCAATCACTAATTGTCATCAACGTCCTCTAAGGTGAATCCGAAGAAACTTGCAGTTTCAAAAGGGTTGAACTAGAGAGATAATTGTGTTAGAGACGTTGGTTCAACAGTGCAATTAAAAAAGATGGTTGGTGTCATATGGGTACAAATTACAAGCAGCACATACATTGCCTATAATTCTGGATAAGTAAGAGTTTATTAATATCCACATCGGAGATGAGTTAGAGTGACGCGCGTCTCCCTGAGAAGGCTGCTTTCCTCAACTGCGAGCTTAGAGTATTTCTTATTGAAAACGGAGCGCACTGTGAAACCAAGGGATTCCCTTATATGGATGTTTCTGAGGTCTTATCATGCTCCCTTGTTTAATACGGCTGAGTTATCAAGTACCGTATTTCTTCAATGTGCCCACGGAGATGACTTATTCGGTTCCTGGGAAGCGGTGCCTCTTCAATCCGATGTCTGTTGCGATGCCAAGGTTTCTAGGCATGCAGCAAAAATTGTTTGTATTCACCATTTCATTTCTATTCTTTATGGGGGTATTAACGCCTCGATGTGTAGGTGGTGTTATAGAGACAAAAAGAAGACATCCCGTGAGAGATCTGGGCGCGGTGTTGCGACAGGCTTGCAAATTTCTTCAGTTTCCTTCCCGTAGTTCGGCGACCATATTGGGATGTGAAGCATACAAACGAATGGCTGTTTTACTTTATGCGTTGTTGTGAGCGTTTCTTTATCTATGCCCCCAAAAGACTTGAGTATTTTGTTGCGGCTCTCTACTTAAGGTACAATTCCGGCTGCAATCTTGTCAAAATGCCTGATCTAACATCATACTTAGTATTTTTGGATGTAAGACAGTCGGTAGCGTAATACTATCGAAGTGGATGTGCAATATGACCCACATTTGTTTGGCGTATGTTGTAAATTGAGTCGCTGAGGATTGGTTGGTGGAAATTTCAGATTGCGCGAGGTGAAAAATTGCAAGAACTTGAGATATAGACCTTGATTATATAGCAGAGTCCATCGATGGGTGGGCTGAGATCTGTTGCCAGCATTGTGCAAAACTAGCGTAGGAGACAATGGCAACTCCTTCTTTTGTGGGAGGGAGCTACGATTTATAAAAGTTAAATAAGTGTGGGGATAGGACACCACCCTGACGAACCACTTGTTTAATTGTACTAAGTTTCAATGTAACGTTCCTTAACTACGCAGATCTGAAACAAGTCGCAATGTCCACCGGGAAATCGTTCGTATACGCTCATTGGAGGGTTTTCATCTCATTTAGTAGCAAATAATATTCCGCGCCCGGCTGAGAGACTGTCCGCTAAGGGAAGCTAATTTTTTTTAAAGAATTGTATCTACAACTAGATCCATGAAAGTGTCGGGCTAAGTGAGATGTCCAAGATGAGGGATGTTTATAATGAGAGGTTTCTCTGTATATGCACTTGTTTCAATTTAATGACAAAATATTTGCGCTGCATAAATACAATATATTGACATATGTATATAAACTTGTTTATACATACATACATAGAAATATATTCATATATTACCCACAGAGAGCTTCAGTTAAATATGATAAATAAAATTTCAACTTACATGAATATTAATAACAAACACAAATTTGTTGAATAAATACAAAGAATATAAACGATTAACATCATAAACATAAACAAGTACATGCATGTATCTATGTATGTATAATTTTCCTCTGAAATTTACTAAAATTGCGATAGCTTCTAAAGCATCGTAGTCATCAACGCCGCCGCTGCGTTAAATGTCAAGTGGTACAACTCAGTTTTGAACGAGTTCAACTCATACTCTCAAACATTTTTTAAAATTACTTCATTCAAGTGCATCACGTTTGCTCATCCCTGGTTGAATTGAGTCATTCACCGACCCTTATGAAGAACTTAAGTCAGCAAACGGTCTGCGCCCACCATTAAACAAGCATATGAATATAGGAAAGTGTAGAGGGTTTTATGATTTTAGTGGTTAAGAGGTTTCCTTTTCGCAGTCAGATAACTGTTTTCAATTTTGCTCATATTTAACGGAAACAAAATTAGTTTGGAGGGAATATAATAATTTGATTGGCTTTTATCTGCTACATCTAAGATGGGCGACACTGACTCCGGGATGAAATGCTAAGCCTCGCTTTAACAGACAAAACTTAACTGACATAAATGGGTATAAATCTAGTTATTTGGGGTGGGTTTTCTGGTGTTTCCTAACTCTGTTTGCTGTCCTACCTTTGGGTAAGCCTTAGAAAGGATACAGAATCATCATAGCTGAATAATATTAGACTTGCTTCTACTTTTCTACATGGGGGTTTTCAACCATGTCCATTATGTGCAGATATTTTTCGAAATATTCGTGTCTGGTTAGAAACAGAGTCACGTAAAATATGACCTCTCCGTGTAGTCGTCTTTACCATGGGTTCATCATCATTTATTGATGCTATGCGTTCAGTTCAGGAACTATTTCCCTGGTCCACTTTCCTACGGTGCTATTGCTGCACTATTATTGCCAGCGTCGAATCGATTCTGCTCGTGCCTGTATAGCAACAGCAGTTCGCCTGTACTCTCCTCCGATCTGCTAATGTATATTTTTCTTTTTTTCCTGAGCGAAAAATGTATCGGTCAAAGCAAAATAACATAACATAACAAAACATAACATAACAAAACAATACATAACATAGCATACCATAACATAACATAACATAACATAACATAACATAACATAATATAACATAACATAACATAAAACAACATAACATAACATAGCAACATAACAAAACCTAACATGACATAACATAACATAAAATTACATAACATGACATAACATAACATACATAATATAACATAACAAAACATGACATAACCTAACATAACGTCATAACAAAATATAACATAACATGACATATCATAACGTGACAAAACAAAACATAACATAGCATACTTAAACGTAACATGTTATATATTAGTATACTATACCATAACCGAGATAATTATAACAAACCATAAAAAATAACAAAACATAACCAAGACCCCATAAAAAAAATATATAACTTTCCTTTGGCGCATCCCGCAGATATTTCGCCAAGTGTTTTTTTACCTCCGTTGTTCCTGGACCATAAGCGTGTGTCGTACGTGATTTGTTGGTAGTATAAGCAATTTGAATTTGAACTATACGAATCTCTGAAGATATTTGTCGAAGTAGCTGTGTCTGGTGGAGAACAATATCATGTGGAATTCGGCATCTAAAGGCTTTAGTTAGTTATTTAGCCTGTTGGCAGTTCTTGCATCTTGCATCTTTCCCACCTATGTGGTAGCAATACGTCTACTAACTTTTGCACCGCTCTTATAAACTGTTTGTCTCCTCTGAGCTAGAGGACATATGAGTACGATGCCCACAGGAACACCCTTGTACGTTTAATCGAGACTTAACTCTTTTTTTGAATAGCTGTGCGATGAACGTCAATGGTGTTCCTTATTTCGCTCTGCTCTACATCCGATTTTATTTCAGTGGGTTTGAAGGCTTAGAGTATAAGCATGGTAGGTATGCCTGTCACAAGAGGCGACTCAAATACCTAAATGAATGAAGGGGTTGCGTAGCGCAACCTTTGCAAGATTCATGTGGTCATATTAATCGTTATCGAGATGGTAGGGCTTGTACGTTAATGTTGCTTGTTACCACAGCGTACCGTATCTATATCGGGGCAGCGTTTTTATCGCTACAACACTATATGACACACCACATTAAAATTTAGCAAACGAATTTTCGGTTCGACATATTCTTCGCATGAAATTTTGTTTTGAAAATTTGCAATAAAATATAATTTTATATATTCACATTTCTGTAAAACGCCTGCTCGTTTTTCGTCCTTTGCTTGCCATAAAACATAGCAAAAACCTACAACAACATTTTCAGCGCTTTATAACTGACGTTAAACAATTGACTTAATATTTAAATAAAATTAGTTACATAAACAATAATTGATTTCAATTGGCTTTGTTTGCATAAATTAAATTTTCAATTCCAGTCTATAGAATGACAGCGCAACTCTCAAATACAAATACATACATAGTAGTGTGTAGTAGTAATGTGTATATTCTACATTAGAGTGGAGCTTAATTTCATGGAGAAACAAATTTTTGGATTTTCAACTTCACATCTTAGAAATATGCGATTGGCGCCAATACGAACTTTTACAAAATATGATGCCAATCCCGAGGCAAGCCGGTTCTATGTACCGGAGCGACTCGGGATTATTCTCGACTAATGGCTGTCATATTAGTGTAACCCCATTAATTGTTACAATGCTTCAACAACAACATACCAATCTAAAAAGCTTTAGAGGTTGTGCAAGAAGCATTCGGAAAAGGATGAGTTTTAGGCATTTTAAGTGTCCATATTTCCTTATCCTAGAAATCCTTACACTTTTTCAAACAGTTTTTATATCTCTGCTTCTTTGTTTTTTTTGTTTTTTTAATTTTTATAGTCTTAGAAATGAGTTTGTTAAAACCGATTGTCTTAATTTATTTCATCGAAAAAATTGGCGAAAGCCTTCCGAAAAGTTATAGGTTGTGCGCATGATTGAAATCTTGGCAAATTTTAGGGTTATTACAATATCTTTCAGAGGTGGGCTCATGAATCGGAACACTTTGGGAAAACAAGCACCCTAATAAACCTACTATTATATGCATAGTTTGAATACATTTATAAAATGTCTGAATCGAAGGACAAGCGAATTGATTGCCTGTCACTGGCTGATAATCCCAATGTCGTTTAGGCAAAGTGTGCAGAATTAATGGAAAGTTCTATGAATATGTAGATATCAAAGTAGAGCCCAAGACATCGCTTGACTGAATCAAGGCCTGCAGCTTACTTAGTATTGTTTTAATTGGTTGGAAATGCTGACATTTGTTAGTCATTTAATGATAAAAAATAAAGGAGGATAATAGATACTAGTAACCTCTTTTTGTTCTAGAAGAACAAGGGCTAATGGTATGAATTAAATTAATATTCGTTAGAGACCAAATTTCTTTTGAAAGTGACAGTATTGTCAGCAACTGAACAATAGTATATATTGTTACAAATATTAGCAACGCTAAGGGTATTACCATCTCTAAGCTGATGCTAAACAGTGATTTGTATGCACATCAATAATTCAATCATTATGTCTACACACATGTCCATACGAGCAGCGTAGGAGCAACGCACAAACACATGCATATATCTTATCTAAGGTGCTCACAAAGAGAGGGCAATAATTTGCGCAAGTATTATGAGAAGCAATAAACATAGTTGTGGCTGGTGATTTTGTAGCTGATAACTAACTAGTAAGTTCTGGAATGGAAAAGCCTAGAAGTATGCAACGAGGAAATCAGACATTATAATAAGGTGACAGTAGCGGCGCAAGAGCTTAGTTTCGTTTTAACTATCAATAAGTTTTTGATTAAGCACGCAATCTGTCGAGCAATAGTAGGGTTTCATTTAAGCTATCAGTCAGTTTGGCTATTAAGCAAGCTAGTTGCAAAGTATAAGTGTTATTGTGAAGTACTTTAATAAAGGCCATTTTTGCATTATTGAAGATTGGAGTTATATATTCAACAGTTTAGTGATTCGAACTTAGCAGAAGGTCGCAAATAAGAGGATTTGCAGTAAATTCGTTACAATATGTATAATGCTAATGCTCTGATTGTTGTTTTAAATATCTTAAATATCAGAAAACTTTTGATGTCACAAATTTCTCAGTAAGAAGTCTTAGTTCGGAACCTTTACGCTTATTATGAGCTCACTTGGGAGCCTGAAGCAAATATGTATATTACCAATTTGGTATGGTCGTCCGATATGTGTCGAGCTTCGTATATCGAGTTCGATATGACTACTAAAAGGCTGCTAAACATATAATTCTTCATGATGCTTACTGGGATCGATAACTTTTCGGTAGCATATCGATAACTCTTCGAAAGACAATCGAAACCCTTTTAATAGTAAATCGATAATAAATAGTTAATTTTTTGTATCCTGTCAATAAATTTTCTACAAGAAATCGATACATTTTCGAAAATTTCGATAACATATCGATATCTTTTCGATAATAAATTGCCAACATTTCGACAGAAAATTGATACTCTTTCGTTCACTTTTTTATAGCATATTTGATAATTTATCGACAACTTTCGATAAAAAACTGATAACTCTTCTATAACAAGCAGATAACTTTCCTACCATTCTTTGTCTATTTTTGCTTTGCCTTAGCTTCGCAACCGTGATGATAACCATGAGCATCGCGATTGTCATACTCCCACATCATTGACTATTTCACGATTTTTTAGGACTATTTCGGCACCGTTTAGTGATCTAGATCTTCTTGGATCTGTTTCGTATTAGTTTCTTTCTCGGCTGTTTTCGTAATAATCTCACGGAAAACATTTCGTAAGTGTTTCAAGAATATCTCCGTAGAATTTCGACACTATTTCGGGTTTTTTCGTACCGTTTCGCGCTATTTCGAGGCTATACGAGAATTTTATGTATTATTTATTTTGTGATATTTTTGAACTATAATCGATAATTTCTAGATTGCTTTTGGAATTTCATAAAAAAGTACTTCAGGGGAGTATTAGGCCCCACAAAAGTGAAGCATTTGCAGAAAGTGTGAACCGGCATTTTATTCTCTCGTTGATTCTCTCGCTTCTAGGGGTATAAACAATTTTGCCTGACTTAGCTCTCTACATTCAATCCAGTGTTGTCTGAACTGCTTTATTTCCCAGTTACTTACGGTTTCTCTAAAGCGTGCTTTTGCGAGTCCACAGAAGTGCTCAGGACAATAGAACACTGCTAAAGAACCCTGTTTGGTTAGGTTTTCGGCATATTTAAACCTTCATGCCTCTGATGCCCAGGTACCTATCCTAACAAAGCCTTGTTTTTTGCTCCCAGATCATTAAGTACTCTAAGGCATTCATTCCACGTGATAAGAAGTAATTGTTTATGTCTACAAGGCACGCTGGGCTGCCTGGTTGTCTGACATACTGAGGATACTCCTCGGGGAAAGACCCTACGTAGACATTTTTTAGCGAAAAATTCTTTAGCGTGAATTTCCGACAGATAAATAGTGGCGTATCATCCCATAAGTATCGATTCGCGTTACAAATTTTTTCCATACATTTACCAGTCCCCTGAATCAGGATACCGAGCTTTCCTGTTTCCTAAAGGATTAATGTGTGACTGACTGGCCTCACGTAGTTGCGGGATTTCCTATGCTATTTTTTTATAACTTCAAAACGAACGCCATTTCTCCGCTATTTAGCTCAGGGATACTTTTGTAGTTTGCTTAATTTGCTTTTGCTGTTCTTTGCATGGTCTTTGGTCTTTGGTATTTTCCATTGAAAATGAGATTTTGGTGCTATTCAGAGATGGTTCTGGCATTGCTAGTTTTCTTCCCCGCTAAAAGGCACAATGAGGTTTGAGCTTTTAAAGATTATGTGCTAGAGTAAAAATATTTCTAAATTTAAGCACTTTTGTTGTAAAAATAATTATCTGAAATTTTTTAGTGCAATATATTATATATATTGCCTTTTATTACTCACATGACGTCACTCATATAACAATTGCTCTTTTGGCTTCTATTTATTCTATTTGCATTAAAAATGAAAAATTTTCACACTCAATCAAAACTATATACAAAAAAAAATGTTTGTCTAGCTCCATAAATGCCCTAACGCTCACTCACTCCCTCATTCACTCAGTGTCACATGAAATGCTGAGCCACGAAAAGGTGACAAGCAATTTGTGAGCCAGCCAAATGTCAAATGACAAACGTTGCGCAAATATTGACAATGCAAATATGGGAAGCTGGCTACAGGCTAAAAGGATAACTATGTAGAATCAGACAGGAACACTTACAAGGCTACTATAGAAAAAATGGTTCTATACACATATGATTGGTGTGTAAATATGTATCTATATGTATACACTAATAGATAGAGAGACCTCAAATATTCCCCACTCACGTCTTCTATTGTAAGCTGATAAGGATTGCATCGAATTATTTTACAACTAAGATCATCTGGGTGCTGGGCCATAGTGATATCCCGGGTAACTGCCAAGCGGATCTCTTAGCCCACATCGGTACAACTGAACCGGATGAAGATGGCTGTAGATTGCTCCTCCATAGCTGGGCCTCGATTCAGCTCAGCAAACGTTGGGCGGACACCACGTCTTGCGGGGTAGACAGATATTTCTGGCCGAAAGAGGATGGCAGGAGGTCTGCTGAAATAATTGGGTTTACAAAGGCTCACCTATCAATGGTCATTGGGGTTTTGACAGGGCACTGTCCCATGGGTATCCATGCGGTACGTCTCAATATACTGGAAACTCAATCCTACTGCAGCTGAATGGATGAGGTCGAATCACCAGATCACTTTATGCTTCATTGCCCAGCTTTTTCCAGAACTAGGCGAAAGTACTGCGATCGCGACTCACTTGGATCTCCCGAAGATTTATCCAAAGTTGAGATCGGTATCATTCGGAGCTTTATCGTTGCTACCCAACAAATCTCTAAGTAGCTAGATCTAAGTCACCGTTATTTTTTTTGTATGTGGTATCACAACGGACCTTCGTGTTGTCCAAATGAGCTTTCCTTATCCGGGCAGCTACCACCTAACCTAACATAACCTAGGTAATGTAAGGTTAAGAGGGTGATTGTTCACACTTTCACTCGGTGAAATTTTTGTCCACTGTGAGTGCTCTCAGTGAGTGTAGGATGGCAGCAAATTCGTCCAACCAGATTACTTCCTAGTCGTCCTGAAAGATCCACTTTCCCATCCTCTGCCAGACTTTCGAAAAACTGTTCGCCCGGAAATCTGAGTCGCCTTGCTTGCAGTCCTGTACATCGGCAGAGAAAGTGATGCATCGGCTCCTCTTCCTCCTCATCATGACAGCTTCTGCAGAGGGAGCTAGTTGATATGCGCCAAGAAACTAGTTGTTTTCCCATTCAAACATGACTATAAGTAAGGGACCTTCAGACCTCGCAATCATTCCGCTCGGTTCGCGGAAAGCCCGTTGCCCCGTACTCATATTCCTCGACTTCTATCAGGAGGTGACCTGACAGTGTTTGTGTGGAGTTGTCCGCCACCCGTTTGTCCATTTCGGAACCTTTGTTGGCCATTTCATCTGCGAATTATTTCCTTCAAATATCACTGTACCCACTGTGTTACCCAGCAAAGATAGATATTTAGCTGCCTTACGAATGCTATCGAGGCTCGGTACTCTCACGATATTCAACTTTTTCATGTTTGGTTATAATACTTTTAGGGTGGCCTGGATGTCGGTAGAAGTCGTTGCATTGAAATCTGGCAGCATACTATCCTTGAGCGATCTGGCTGCTCTATATATGGCATATACTTCCATCTGGAAGAAACTGCATAAGTCAGGGAGCCGTTATGATTGATTTACCTGCAGATGATTTGAGTTAATTCGAGCTCTAGTTTATCTTACCATTTTTGTGCTGTCTGCGTTGATTATAATACTCCTACCAAAGTCTAGGCATTCCTCCCTTTCCTCTATTGCAGGATTTCTTATGTTATGCTTGTAATATTATTGGTGTCAGACGTAAGGTCAGATGTGACTCAATTTAACCCTTTTTTGTCATTTATATTTTTTTCCCTTCCAAAGGTGCTCTTCTCACTGCGCCTTTCGTACCCTGGCATGCTAGCTTTCGCACTTCCCACCTTATGTTCGTTGATCTTTTTGTCAAGCGCCTTCCACGAAACATGGTTATAATTTGTATCAGTCTTATAACTGTGTTGAACGCGGTGTCAGTCCCCAGTTTCGATTCATGCATCTATAGATTCTTCGGTTCAATGTCGCCTAAGTGCTCTTCAAATGGCTTCCGTTTGAATATTGTTGAATGCATACTCAATGTCGATGGGGAAAACTGGTATATTCATTGCAGTTCAATGATTTCTCGATGACGCTGAATACCTCGTGAAGCGAACTTTTAATTGACTTGCCTTCCAGTAAGCGTGCTGTAATGCGTTCATCTTGCAAATATTCGCGTTGTCCCTTATATGCATGTCTATAGGTATCTCCGTTGTTTTAAGAATAGTAGGAAACACTTATCGGTCTGCATCCTTTGGGTGGTTTGATTCCCTGCTTTAGGAATGAACACCATCCCTTTGCCTCTTACGGCTTCGGAAACATAGCCATCTTGTTGATATCTTGAAAAGATATCATCTAAATATGGTATCAGTTTATTAATGGCATATTTATGAAATAATATACAGGAGGCTTGCAATATGATTGGTATCACTATATCCAGCCCCGTCGGTTTGAAAAGTTCGAATGATTTGGTAGTCCATAGTATCTTATCCTAATCTACGATATTTTTAATTTTCGTTTCCGGAGAATATGCGCAATTTATAGCATAGTGATACAAGTCGCATCCATGTATCGCAGAAAGTGTGTCAATATCAAGACCTACAAAGTTTTCTGACTGGAGACGGTCCACGAGCCATCAGACTTCTTAATGTTACTTGGGGCTACGTTTTACCCATACAGTAATTTGGCAATACTTAGATCTTCACTTGGTGACTCAACAACCTTGACCGCCTATAAAAATATTATAAACTTTGTCCTGCGGTTTACTTATTTAATAAGTGTTGAAAATCGTTTAAAGTTATGAAAAAGAACACTCATAATCAAACAAAACTGCGACTAATCTGATATATACCGCGGCGGCTGTTACTACGCCTGTAGTAATAAGCGACCAAAACAACGAATTCATTTCTGAGATTGTGCAGCACACTTTAAAAAGGATGCCAACGCAATTTGTAGGTGCTCGAACCCAATTGTGAACTTTACCTCCTTGGCGAATAATTTTTCGTAAGGAGCCGACGTTCTGTCGACCCCAAGCTGCCCATAAGTTCAAATTTGTCATATTAGATCATTTCCGAGATTGTCGGGCTTATACCATAACTGTGCTTGTTACCAGAATCTACTGGACCTATACCCGGCAGAGGACTATCAACCTCGATAACGTTCCCCAAAACCTGCAGAGAGTGTCTTTATGCCCACAACGGCAACACCTACATTACAACCGTACTATGTTAGATGTCGACTATATGGTACAAAAATAGCTTTTGATCGATAAAAATGTTGAAAGTCGATAAAAGATCGTTTACCTACTTCTACCTATTTGTGGTTTATACCTCCGTTATTATTGGGTATTGTAAAAAAAATTCAAGAATTTATTTAAATAGTATATTGTTGAATTTTTGATCCATATCGAACATATTTATATGATCCCGATGATGGCTTTAGAATAAGCCGAAATATCGACAAAAATAAACTATACAACAAAAATACCAAAAAGTTGTGTTTTATTTAATTTGGCCTTCAGCTCAAAAATTCACGAATATATTATTTAATATAAAGGCTATTAATTCTTATCAAATTTATTTAAATAAGTAAAATATTCTTTCTCATTGCATTTTGAATAGAACGTACTGGCAAGATCAAACGGGGATTCAAGGGGTTGTGTTAGCGCAATATATAGCTTCTCCAACCCAATTGTCAACCTCACCTTCGAGCGGCGAATCCCGTCTCACTAACAGACGAGGCTCTGGCGACCCCAAGCTCCTCATGGAACTTGGTGGCGGGGAGGGAGTGATGGCCTGAAGGTTCAATGTGGCCATATAAATCGTTCCCGAGATGGTCGGGCCAGCACCTTAATGGTGCTGTGTTACCGGAGCGTATCGGATCTGTATCCGACAAAGGACAATCACATCGATAACACTCCCAAAGCCTTCGGGAGTAACCTAATCGCTACAACAACAACAACAACAACAGCAAGATCAAACGCTAAACCCAATCAAAACTTTTAAAATATATAATTAACATTTGACATTCGCACATTCACCAATCAGTTGAGTGAATAAAAAGGCTATCATCAAAAACCTAACTATTAACGAAAATAATAAACATTTTGACAGACTTACAGCCAGTTCTTTTGAAAAATATATAATGTTTTATTGTTAAATAAATGATTTCTACATTCATATGTACATGAAATTATATTCGAATCGATTACCACAAAGCTACGGATTTAATATCTGCCACTCAATGAAAGTCAATTTAAAATGCATTTTTCTAGCACTTTTATTTAACTTAATTAAAATTGATTACCTATTGGTGCCGACGATTTAAATTTTTCAGTGCTGGCAAATATTTTTGAATACATGAGAATGATTATATGCAGTGTGGTTAGAATTCGATTTTTAATTTACTTGAAAATTACTGGTTCTAGAAATTTTCTGGATTTTAATAATAGTACGAATTTTTTTTACATTAAGATCAATTCGTTATATGTTTTGCTGGGTTTTTTCTTAGTTATTGTTGTCGTTGTAGCAGTGCTTCGCCCCATCAAAAGATGCGAACTCTCACAAATCGTCGTCAATATCTTTTAACGAGAGCTCAATGAAATTTTCATTTTCAACAGGGGTGGACTAGAGTAAGAGGAGTGTTCGAGGCGTTGATTCCACAATGCAATTAAAGAGATAGTTGGTCTCATGTGGGGACGCATTGCAAGCAGAACATACATTATGTATGTCGGGGTTGTTTCTTGATAGTAACAGTATCCATATAGAAGTTGAGCTACAATGACGCGCATCACCCTAGGTAGAGTGTTTTCCTCTTCTGCGAGGTGTGGGTATTTATCTTTAAGAACAGGGTTCGCCGGGAAATTCCTGGCATATAAAGTATGGCTGCAGTTTTGAATATTACTGACGAACTGTTTGTGCTTTTTTTTTGTATACAACTGTATTCTCAGGTGTTGTATTTCTCATAATGCTTGTGATAATGATCTTTTAAGCCACGCGAGGTGTTCCATTTCAATCAAATATACGTTGGAATATACAGAACTCTGGGTATTCAACAAAAACTCTTAGTTCAGCATTTCATTTATCTACCTTCTCACCTCACTCTGAAGGTAATGTTCAGAGAACACCAGATAGCGGTTCTTAGAGCAGTGCTTTGGCAGGTCTTTATTTTATTCCAGTGAGTAACCTTTAGGCTTGGCGACCATATCGGGGACGCGTAGCATGCAAGCAGCCAGCCAATTGCTTTGTAAGTAGTATTGAGCGTCTCTTCGTCTTTACCCTTATTACTGCCGGCAAGAGCTTCAGACGGCTCTGGATTTTAGGTGCAATTTATTTGCATGAATTTAGATCTGGTTGATATGTAGATCCAGGTCGAACATAACACCCTGTATTTTCGGGTGTAAGACAGTCGGTAGCGTAATGCCATCCACGTGGATATCCAATATGGTCGATATTTGCCATGTCCATGTTGGAAATAAGGTCGCTGATGATTTGACTGCTGAGTTCAGGTTTCGCGAAGTGAAAAACTGGTGAGATCAGGGAATATAGTTTTTTATATCATACATAGGTCGTTGATGGATTGGCATTATCGTGCAGTCATCGGCGCAGGATAAAACGGTGACAACGTTTGGCGCCGAAGGGAGCTTTGATATGTAGAAGTTAAGCAAAAGCCAGGATAGGGCACCACTTTGAAGTACCCTTGCATAATTCTTGTGGGTTTAGATGTTGCGTTTTTCCTAATCTCCATGACCTTTTCAGTTTATCCCACTGACAAATCTAATGGGACCAGCCTATCCAACTTAACAAACTGTTTCGAAAAATATGTAGGCCATTTATTTGAGGCATACAATTTAACAAGGACCATCTAAAACTCTTATGCTTTCTTTCTAAAGCCTTTGGTTCCGTTCACCGTGAACTGCTATGCTTAAACTGGTGCGGTAATTTGGTTTTTTTTTAATCCACTGTCTGCTCATTCTAGAGCTTTTTAGAAGTTCAATTCCAGCGCGTAAAAGTGGGCTGCGCAGTTTATGTGCGCGATCTCTCTTAGATGGTGTTCCATACATAACTTCCATATTGGTCCCTCCTGATTTTTTTTGTTCATTGATGATATCTTCAGTACGTGTGGGAAGCTCAAATGCATGCCGTTTGCCGATGACATACAGCTTTAAGTGTTGTGCTCTTTTGCGGAAGCAAATGAATTGCATTCTGAATTCGGCAAAGGCCTTTCTTCTGTCGCAGTGTGGGCCAGAAACCTGGGAATCCCAACAGACATCTGATTGATAAGCCTACACCGCCCAAGGATCGTCTCCGTAAGCATTATGAGGAAATACGGCACCAAGTGTATCAGTAGGGGACGTTCTCTCTCTCTCTCCCCTGTTATGCCAAAATAAACTAGTCGATGCAGTTTTCTTAATATATTATGCTTAACATTCTAATTAAGTCGTTTATTTTTGAATAACAAACCTAAAATTTTTCGATAAATAATCGATAGTAAATCGATAACTTTACGAAAGAAAATCTATGGCGAACCTACTCAAAATCTCTTAAGCGTTTTCCAAGCGAAAGTAGTAGCCGCAATCAAAGCAATAGAAACAGTGGAAAATAATAGCTCAAGCCAGTTCAACCTAACTTTACTTATTCAAAAATCTATATATTTCCGATAAGCACCTATTTTTGGGATAAAAATTCGATAACTCGCCGATAAAAATCATAACACTGCGATAAGAAAACGATAATTTTTCGATAAATTGTCCTAAAAATTTTGACAAAATAACGTGATGTTTCGATATATTATCGAATACATATCCATAACTTGTCGCTAGAAAATCGATAGCTTTTTGAAAAAAAATTGATCACTTTTCTATAATAAGTCGATTATTTTCTAAAATTTCATATTTAGCTAAGCCAAAACTAAACTCACGTTAATGACGCAAGCCCGTTGGACACTTCGTAAGAAGCAAACTAAATGCAAAATGAAGAGGACTTTCATGTTGGCAAATAAAAAAATAGTAACATTATATCCCCCTTATTGAAAGCCCAGCTAAGGTCGGTTCGTTTAAACAATAACGACATAAGTAAATACCTAATTTAGTTCGCACTTCCTTTTTATTTCCGCATCCTTAATCTTTCTCATTTCACTCATTACCACCGGATGGTCGGAAATGCTGCGCCACCATGTTGCCTAAGTTTCAGAAAGTTTAGAACCTCTAATGTTTTTGTTATGCTCTGTTGGCGTTTAGTCACCTATTTTATATTATTATTCTTTTGCGCATTTTGGTTCTTAATTTACCCTCATTTCTAGTTTTATTGTTCAGCAGCTCGGCAGCTGTTGTTTGCTTTTCATGTTCCTTTGCGTTCCTTCGACTTTTCAGTCGGTGCACCTGTTTGTTTAGTTGTTTTTATTTTATCTTTCTTGTTTATGCTTAGAAAATAAAAGGGGTTTGATTAGTTGCAAGAGGGATCTTTGTTAAATTTGAAATGAGAGTACGTAATTAGTAGAGCAAAAATATTGCATAACTTTTGATGTTTGAGAATTTGGTTGTAGGCTTTTGAGAAGACCGCGCTCTTAAAAGGAAGGTGTGAAGGTAATGAGAGTGTGCCAGTTAATGTGATTTAAATGACTGCTTCAATTTAGGGTTTAATTAGAGTTAACATTCGTCTTTCAAAACTTATTTCGATTTCGGTTTTAGCAAATAAAGGCAAAAATATGAGTTTATTGCGGCCTTTTATGCTAGGTTGAACTGACCGGCCAATATAGACCTCATATAGATTTAGGTGTCCATAGAGTTATCAGAATTTATGTGACGACCAAACGGCAAACCCATATTAAGGTACCAGTACTTGTGTTATAAAATAACTCCGTCCTCTTGCAAATACATAAGGTTTTCTAGAGCTTAATTTTATTGCTGCCTCTATATCTTGCTACTCTGCCGCCTCTTGCTACCCTGCGGCCCCTCAACCGTTTTTTCTGCAGCTCGCACTTTCTTCATCTGCTGTTACTGACGAGGCTTAACTTATAAGCATGTGACGTTAGAAGGCAGTTTCCAGTTAGTATGCTCATCGTAAGCCTTAAGCCTTTTATATTTACAGATATGAGTAACTCAGTCTAACGTCATAGGATTCGCACATTATCTTAGTGATTTTGCAACCCCGCGCGGCTGTCTCCGCTTTTCCTCCTTGATGGATCATTGATGGATTGGCATATCAGCAGTTGTTGTTTTTATCGATGTTGATTGCCCTTTGCTGGTAACAAGCACCATTAAGTTACTAGTCCGACTATTTCCGGAATGATTTAGTATGACCACATAAAATCTTCTAGGCCATACCGCCCTCCCAGCCCTAGATCCATGAGGACTTGGGTTCGCCAGAGCCTCGGCTGTTAAATTAACAGGAATCGCCACGGGTAGATGAGCTTGACAATTGTGTTGGAGAAGATATAAATTGCGTTGGCAACCTCTTGAAAGGTTTTCGCTACACAATCCCCTTGAATCCTCCCGACATCTAACGTCGATTTATGAATTGATGCACCCTTCTTGCCAACTCATTGGCAGTTTGGTCTAGACGCACTGAGCATTGATCGCCGCGTGACTATCAATATATACATAAATCGACGTGTCTGCAGTTTTCCTCCAAAGCTCCTGCTTCTTTTTTCCTAGACAAATTTACCACGTGGATCTGGTTGCTTGTAAGATCTATTAATTTCTAGATCCACACAGTCAATAGCTGACACGACTCTATATTATGATCTGGCAATTCCGCAGTTTTTCTCCAACCCTCCTGTTCTTTTGTGAATCATGGAGTCCATTCGCTATGTGGCCCTACTCAAGCTTTCCTGAGGCCTTGAGCCTTATTAGCGCTATATTCTTGGCCATTGGGTCCGCAGCTGTCGGGGCGGCTTTCAGAGCATTCATTATGGTAATCATTAAATTTAATTTTTATGTGGCTCTCTCCCAAACGTGAACCCAATAGTAACGTATGGAATTGAGAAGTGCCGTTGATACCCTATAATACATATAATTAGAGCAACAGACCAAACGTCCATCCTGCCATCCTCTTGCAAGCATACGGTGCCACGGAGGCTTTCTTCGACCTATATTCTACATGAAGTTTCCACGAAAATTTTGTTGCATAGTATAGTTCCCAGATTATTTGTGCTTTACTTTTCTTGAAGGACCTCCCTTCCAAGTTTGGATTTAGTCCAACAAGTGACCTTATATTTACAGCGTAGGCGCTTAATCCATCTCCAAGCGCCAAATAATATTACTCCCGGATGTACTTCAATCTAGTTGAGACTGTCTATGATTGCTCGTTTCGAGAAATTGTTGAAAAGTCAGGACAGCGTCTGTAATGATGTTGAATAATTTTGTAAACCATGCAAATTATAGGAGTGTATGCTTCAGTTACAATCCCCGTAACTTTCTACACCACCAAACAAACGCACTTCCTTGCATTTATGAGAATACCTTGAGTGCACATTACCCTATGCCGTGCGAGCACTGCTAAGTGAACCAAGTCCGTCAGATGGCAGCACACTGCATTAGACTGTTAAACAACAAACCGCCAAGTCAGCTAGTCAAACCCTCTGCCATTTCAGTTGGGGCAGTCAATATTAGTTCTTACTCTCTGGGCTGCAAGTAGGCACTGGCAAAACTTGAAATGTATGCCCCAAGTGCACGTAGCACATTCATAATTCAAAGCCAACAACAATGAAACGACGAACCATATTATAGTCTACGGCCTTAAAATGAGCACAAAAGCTTGAACGAGCCAAAATTACAATTGCCAAGTAGTCATTCATTGGTGCAGTGAAAGTGAGTACATCAACGTTGTAGCTTGGCCTGTGGGTCTATGTGACTGAGTATTTCGATGTAGAATTTCACACAACGAAAGTCTTCATTTATCTTTCGAAGCAAATTGTTATCAGTTTCAGTTGAATTCGACTTCCAAGCAGCAATCACTATTTAACATACACTAGAAAATAAAAACGTACATGCATATAAACTGCTTTAAGCTTAGGTCTGTTCTGCATTCGAGACGTGCTTAATATTATATACATCCTTTTTCTATTGGCGATCTACCAGACTTTTAGTGCGTAGTTATGTTTATGCCGAAGCTACTCATCCTTTTAATTGATGGGCAGAATTTTTCACTTATGACAACTGTTGAAAGTCGAGCCAATGGCTAAAAAGACTTGTAGGGCGTACTACTCATAATCCATTATCTTTTCTATGATTATACATTGGGTGGATGCAGTGCAGTGCTATGTATGTTGACTTGCCTTTGTATAGCAATACCTCCTTTATTTGACAACGCCACTGTACTAGTAGTACTTCACAATTACAGTACTCGCGTACTACACTAAAGGCGTGCTAAATCAAACTGACCTTTAATCCTTAGCTTGCGCTGCTTTTATACTCTCGCATACCTCGTTCAGACATTGCTTCTAAGGTCTAAACTTTTCGCGAACAGCTGCTTATTTATGTATCATTTATATATCTGATATTTACATTTCTCTTCTAGTTATATGCCTATGTATGTGTGACTAGATATGTAGATGTTTGTGAAACATTCCCTTTGCTGTTAGCTTAGCGGTTCACATGTATGTGTGGCAGCTTGCTTTGGTGTTTACGTGTGCATATGTGTGGCTGCTTACTTTGCTGTTTTTGTGCATTTATTTCCTAGCAGCATAGTCATGTATAGAACTGCTAATATTCAACAAAATATTGATTTATTCAAAGGTCACTCTACAGAACATTTCTACCTAATTAGGTAGGAAGTATACCATATGGGTCCGGCATTTTAAACATAGAGAAAATATTCACCACAAGCGATCTTGATATCAGTCACCAAGTGCGCTACGTGATCGAAGTTTAAGTGCTGCATGATATACCTTCTGCAGCATCTACTGATTGGAAATTTGCGTCGAGAAGCGCCTCAGAGCAACTTCATTACTATGCGATCATTCCCTATTCTCTGTCTGTATTGGGCCTTGTTTTATATCTCCTCAAGTTAGAACTTTCCTCAATCCTCTTGTTTCTGTAAAGTAATCAATGCTCCAGCAGACATCTTTCCATTTTTGTAAGAGACTCTCTTCATTCATTCAATTTAAAGCTCATGGATCCCCAACATACATTTATAGTCCCTCCTGCAAGCTTTCGCAATCTGTGCCAGCTTAAATACTTTTCCTATATGTCTTCTAAAAAGACCCAGCTTCTTGCTCTTCCTTGGTAGCTATGCGTTTCAGCTTAATCTCTTGCAGTTCCTTTATAGTGGCAAACTCTCTGGGTTGTCTCTTTTGTTTCCATTTAAGTTAGGCCTGTTTGTTGAAATAAGATATCCAAATCTTTTCCGTTTTTATCGTTTTTGGGATGTTCAACCAAAAATTTGAGGATTTACCCCTGTTGGCGGCTACATACGAAAATTTTCAGAACTTATTCAAAAAGTTCAATTATCAAAAAGTTTAAAAAAATTTTCAAAAGTTTTCAAAACTCTTATCAAAAAGTTGAAACATTTTTCCAAAAAATTTTGAAACTTTTTCAAAAATTTCAAAAGAAGCAAAAAGCAAAAATCGAACATCTTTGTACCGTTTTTTTTCGAATTGGGAAAGCATTGTGCATAACTGTGCATGGAAAGGGAAGGAGTCAGCATCGGTCTGAACTGTAATGATCTACACAACCCATTATCATTCATGGCAGCTACTGTCTGAGCAGGTAAGTTATCTGAAAATATTTATTAGGGTGGGTAGATTTGTATGGACGAAAGTTAACCGACTTCGCGCCATCGATTTTCGATAGGATTTGGGCTCAAGAAACAAAAGTTCCACTACGCATACCAAAAAAATATTTTCGAGCCTGCGAAATTTTATTTTTTTGACTTGTTTTCGACTTTGATTTTTATGGTTTTTCTCATGACCTACTAAAAAAATTTTCATATGTATACCCTGTCTGACCGTCCGTTAAAAACGTAGGCGAAAACAGATTGTGAAACAAATTTTCATGAAAATTTTACAATCAAAAGAAAAATTTTTTTTGTAGGTCATGAAAAAAACCTTAAAAATCAAAGTCGAAAAAAAGTCAAAAAAATAAATATTTCGCATCCTCGAAAATTATTTTTTTAGGCATGCGTCGCCTAAACGTTGCCGATGAAGGAATTTAGCAGTTCCCGAATGGATACACACAACGAGCTTTGGCAGTTGTATAAATTTTTTCTTTCTTCTATTCTAATTTAATAATTTTTTCAATTAGAAAAAATTTATCATAACATTAATAATGATAAAATAATTATTGTTAGGCCTTGAGCTCGATTCGAACCCCCGATTTTAAAATTTTTAATAAATAGAAAAAAATGAAGAAAAATTTGTTTCGACAGAAGGTGGTTATTTGTAAAATTCTTGAGTTTTTATGGTCTTGATTTCAATGACGACGTTGACATAAGATGAGACATGAGGACCTCACATAGACTGAATGAGTCCCCAGTGTTACCAAAGGTTTGTTTGAAGACCAAACAGAAAAACCTTATCAAAACACAGGACAGAAAATAGGACAAATACTAGGACTTTTCTAGGGACTCTGCTACTTTCTGCTTCTAGATATGACAGCTGAGTAATACAGCTAATAGCTGGCTTCTTAGACAGGCAAGCGCAGGGAGCGAGCACAGAATACGTTCAGTAGTTTTCTCCTACAACCCGAACCTCCCACAACTGCAGAAATAAACATGTAAGTGTAAAAATAATTCGCAACTGGAATAAAATTTCAATAAACAAGTTAACAAAATCTACATCTGCGATCTCTCTGCAGAAGCCGTCAGGGTGAGAAGGAGAAGTAGTTTTTTCATCAATTTTTCAAATACTGCAAACAAGATAACTCAGATTGCTAGGTTAACGGTTTTCCGACTGTCCAGCGCAGGTTGGGAATAAGAATGTTTCACTCCTACTTAATTTTATCAGATAAAGCAAAAGGATCGTGAGAATCACTAGAAAATAATCTGGTTGAACGAACCTGCCGTCATCTATCAACTGACTGGGGACACTTATAATAGAAAAATTATCTTCGAGTGGATGTGTGGGAAATTTCCACGCACGCTCTCTTAACATAACCTAATCTAATCTACCTCTGTGTTCAATTTGAACCACTGTGTGTACTCTAGGTAACTTAAAAAAATTGTTTTATAGATGTACTTCTATATGTTTACTCATCGACCTTCGTACAAGCTACTCAGTTTTTTGACCTAACACGCTTTTGACAGGGCTCTAATCCATGTTCAAAGTTTTAGGGCAATACCCCTTTTTCGGTTTATATTCAGAAAGGTGCAATTTATGTTAAGAAAATTACAATTGATATGCAGAAAACTGCAGTTGATATTCCGAACTTCCATTTCGTGTTCAGAAAATTACAATGCGTATTCCGAAAATTGCAAATATATTTAGAACACTGCAATTGTCATTCAAAAGTATCATTTCATATTCAGAAGTTCCACTTCATATTCAAATGACATACAATTAATATTCATAAAAGTGCAATTCATATTCAGAAACTTTCAGCTGATATTCAGAAAGTTACAATTCATATTCAGAAACACTTTTAAGTGTCTTGTTATATTTACGTTCAGTGGACTGTTAGACGTTGAGTACTTAGAAATGGGTCCAGGTCCTTAACAATCTTGGAAAACTATACGGTACATCGTAGGAAAAAGTGTGATACAAGAAACCTTTTGCCGTTTTCAAGAAGGGCGATAGTAGAAAGTTCAGCAAGAAAGAGGGGGATAGAGGAAGGACACGAGTCTTTACTTTACTGGGTTCAATATTGGAGAATATGGTCCCAGACCCAGGACACTTGCTACATAAAATAAAAAAAAATTATGTAAAGCGCGATAACCTCCGAGAGAGATTTTCTTCCAATTTGCGTCGTGCTCTTTTCAATTTTTCTTACAAATTGCCGGAACGGGACCCGCTTGTTTTACTGCCGAAACCGGACATTATCTGCAGGGCTGGTTAGCTTTCACTGAGAAGCTTTTATGCAGAATACACTGGGAGTGCTTGCCGAATACTGCCGAGGGGCGGCCCCGCTTGGAAAATTTTCTTTATTTCTGAATATGAAATGGAATTTCTAAACGCGAACTGCAAAGTTCTGAATATCAATTATAATTTTCTAAATATGAAATGAATATTCTTAATATGAATTGGAACTTTTTGAATATCAAATGGAAATTTTGAATACGAACTGTCATTATCTGAATACTGAATGAAATTACTTAATATGAATAGTAGCTTTCTGAATATAAATCGAAAATATCTGAGTGTCAATGAATTTCCGAATGTTGATTTTAATTTTTGAACATGAAACTGAATATAAACTGCAAAAAGTGTGGATACAAATTTCCAGAAATTTAAGGTATAAAACGTTCACGGCGCTAGTTAGCTGCTGCAATTCTCCAAGCTTCAAGGCCCCATCTTCTTGGGAATTTACTCAGAAGGCTATTGCAAGATTTAACAATTTTGTAGTTAAATTTTCGGAGTAGGCTAACAATGAATTAATTTACCATCGAGAATGAATAATAATCGAAAATACATCGACATTGGTTTAATCAAAAAATTATCGGTTTGCCATTAATATGTTGTAGGTTTGCTATCGAAAACTTATCGATTTTTATTGACATATTATAGATTTGTTAACGACGACTTATCAGTGTCAATCAGTGCAATTTTAAATTTTTTACACAGCCCTATATGATTGGTGAGTTAATATTTTATCGAGTAGACTTGTCTCTTAGTATATCTCAAAAACTATTGCAGGGAAATAACGCCCGAAACACGTTTGCCTGTTAAGTAAATAAGCTAGCACTTAAATTGCACAAATTGCTTACACAGACGACTGCTAACAAGAACGTACATAGAAATATAACAAATTACAACAAAAATAAACCAGGAAGAATTATAGACTTCAATAATTTTGTTTTAATTGCAGCAACAACAACAATTTTTTGAATTTCCGCTAAAAAACTTCAATTTCCGACTTGAAGTAAGTAGTTATGATTAGGAAATGCCAAAAATTGTTGTCAAACGAAATGTGCCCATATAAAGGGGGTTGACTATGTACATGAATGTAAGGAGAAGCTCAGTTTTGTGTATTACACTATAGATGGGGTACATACATATACATATACAGTACAGTCGGAAAGTATTACAACAAGCTGAAAAAGTTGTTTTTTGTCGGTTTATCGTATTATTTATTAAAATATTATTCACATATTCGCAGTAGCTTTTGTATATTCAACGTAGTTCTATGATCAGAAGATATTTTCAATGAACTTTACAGAAACTTTCATCGAAATTTATAAGGAAACAATGAGTATGTTACTTTAAGCGATTTTCTTGAAAATGGCCACCTTGTGCTTTGATGACTGCAGCGCACAATTTCGACATTCTTTCGATCAGTTTGTGAAGTGTTTTGATGTGGAATATTATTCCACGCTTCGTTCAAACAATTCCAGAGGTCAAGAAGGCTTGTTTGCTTTAGATCTCTCACACGTCGATCAAATTCTTCCCACAATAGCTCGATGGGATTTAAATCGGGGGATTTGGTGGCCACTCCATTGTATCAAGTCACCTGCGATCTTTTTTCGTTCTAAATAAGAAGTACAAAGTTTTGATGTATGTTTCTGATCGTTATCTTGTTCGTAAATGAATCCTACGACAATCAAATTAATGCCAGATGGTATTGCATGGCGTTGGAGTATACTGTGATACTGCTCTTTTTTCATAATTCCTTCAATTTTTTTTAGTTGACCAACGCCAGCGTAGCTGAAACAGCCCCAAACCATCACTGAGCCACCGCCATGTTTCACAGTTGGCACAATGCAATCTGCTTTGAATCTTTAATTGACGTTTCTGCGAACATATTGACGCCTATGGTACCGAAAAGTTTGAATTTTGATTCGTCTGACCATAAAACTGATTTCCACTGATCAATCGTCCAGTCAATATGTTCTTGAGCGAACTTCAGTCTTTTCTGTTTATTTACTGGCCGTAGAAGTGACTTTCTGACAGCAATGCGTCCAATCATACATTTTCTTTAAGCCGGCCTTTGACTGTCGTGAGCGATATTGGTGAATCCAAGTCTTCATTGATTTCGGCACGAATTTATGATGCAGATTCCGTTGATTGGCCTTACTTATTGCATATATTTTGTTGTCGATTCTTGATTTGTCATTCTTGGTCGACCAGATCGTTTTCTGTTAGTATTTTGTCCAGTTTCCCGATATCTTCTAATGGCCGTATGAATTGAACACAGAGATATTTTCAAAATTTGGCTATTTCTCGATAGTTTTCCCTTTTTTTGCAAAATAATGATTTGGGCTCGTATTTCGACGGATATTTCCTTCGCTTGACCATTTAAATCTGGAAAAATACAATTCTGAGGTATTCTAACATCAACATCTTTTTTTGTCTGTTCTAATACTTTGCGACTGTACTGTACGTAAGTTTGTGTGCGCAGCGAATACGAATGTTTTTATTGTAATTTCATTTCATTCATTTCATTTCATTTCAATGATTGAAATGCTACAAAGATAAACAAGCAAAAGTTTTACTTATAAGTGGCTATTTATTGATTAAATGAGTATTTTGAACTGAGTGTTTGGTATGGAGGAAAAACTTTATTTTACGAAAGGCTTATTGAATGAAGGGAGA
This sequence comes from Eurosta solidaginis, assembly GCA_029619165.1. Lineage (NCBI taxonomy): Eukaryota > Metazoa > Arthropoda > Insecta > Diptera > Tephritidae > Eurosta > Eurosta solidaginis. The sequence goes on from JARSSU010046738.1 coordinate 26,412, forward strand.
GAAGCAGGTGCTGGTTTGTAAGACGCCAATTTCAAGGTGTTTTATGCTACCTATAAAAGTCATATAACAATATTGACCCGAATAAATGCGACCAAGCAAGCTTATTAATATAGCCACTTCATGCACACCATGGCGTATGAGCAACTAAATTGCTTGCTTGCATTATTTGAATGTGCAATAAAATGAATTTCAGAAATGCTTCCGTTGCTTTCGGATATGTATTGATTAAATTTTAGCAAATGCCAGCACGTTATAATAACTTTTTGATTGAATGACAAGCTGTGAAATAAGGGGGTTAAGATACTTGGCTTGATATAATACGTGGTTCCAGCTCGATAAGGGACTGGTATC
>JARSSU010046739.1:0-14417 GCA_029619165.1 Eurosta solidaginis
TGTGTCTTCCAATTTCATTACAGTTTTTCTCAAATGCATGCACTATAGAAGTAACCTTCAAAAGTTTGTTTTGACTACAGATGCGTCAAATGTAGCTTTGGGTGCTGTGTTATCACAGAAATTAAAACCCATTATATTTATTTCAAAAGCATTGAATTCCACGGAGATGAATTATGCAACCAATGAAAAGGAATTATATGCCATAGTCTGGGCATTGAAAACTCTGAGGAATTACCTTACCGGTGTGAGTGATTTAGAAATTCACACTGACCATCAACCTTTGTCGTTTGCGGTTTATGAAAGAAACCCGAATATTAAAATTAAAAGATGGAGATCTTTTACTGAGGAATTTTCACCAAAAATAAGGTATAAACCAGGGGCAGCAAATGTCGCTGCTGACGCATTATCAAGATATATACTGAATAATTTAACAAGTTCTGAAGAATCGGATCATTCAAGTGATTCGGTAACAAATACTCAACATCCTGCGGAAAGCAGTGATGAATATCAGATTCATGAAACAAAAAAGCCACTAAACCACTTTAAGCAGCAGATATTGATAAATAGTGAAGCAAGAATAACCGTCTTGGAGACGATTTCTAATTTTAATGGCAAACGATTTTTGATTGAGTATGACATACCACAAAATATAGTTGGTGTTTTAAAGGAATATTCGAATCCAAAGGTAGTTACAGGAACATACTGCACACCTGAAGTGCTTTATGAGATAAAGAATGTATTAAGCGAAGCATTTCCAACAGTGAAATTTTGTATATATTAAATTATTCGCTAATGATGTCACTAATAGGAAAGATCAGGGAGCAATTATTGAACAAACACATAAGAGAGCACACCGAAATTATAGGGAGAACTTAGTTCAGATCAGTTAGGAATATTATTGGCCATTAATTGTTAGACAATTTAAGCAATATGCAAAAAATTGCAACATATGCAATAATAATAAATACGAAAGGCATCCGAAATTGATTTCCACTTATAGGTGAAGCACCTATACCAGAAAAAAGGAGAACAACTCCATATAGACATAATTTTCGCTCAGAAATTTAAATTTTTAACATGTTTGAATTCTTATTCGAAGTATGTAGTTATTAAATATATTGAGGGTAAATTAAATTGAGAAGATAAAATTTTCGAACTTTTAAAAACATTTCCAGATGTTAAAAGTACAGTTATAGACAAACGAACCAGGTTTTAGTACGATACAGTTTAAGTCTTTAATGGAAAGGTTCAACATACTGTGTACCACGTCACAGTACTAGCAACGCACAAATAGATAGGGTTCATTCCACACTGATAGAAATATATCGATGTTTAAAGCAGGAGCATAGTTTAATAAGTGATTATGAGTCAATTATGAAGGCGGTTCAACAGTATAATAGGACAATACATTCGGTAACAGGTAAACAGCCTTGTAATATTTTATTTAATAGGGAAGCTTATGGAAATATGAGGGATATATTAAAAATTGCTCAGAAAAAAATGTTGGAGCATCACAACAAAAAGCGGGTTCAACAAATTATTATAGAGGGGTATGAAAAGTTATATGGGGAAAGGAATAAATTAAGCCCAAATATAAGAAACAAGTAGTAGTAGAAGATTTAGGGAATAAGGTTAAAATACAAAGCAGAAACAGAATAATTCATAAGGTCAATATTAAAGTTTAATTTTATTGTATTATAGGAACAATGGGAAAACTTATACAAATTTCAATAATAATGTTATATATCACCATAATTACATCACACATAATTGATTATACAAGAGAAAGTTATGGGTCAATATACCATTTAACAAATTTGTCATTGTTTGAAAGCATTATAGAAAACTATAAACCAACGAGGAAATAATATTACTTGATGACTCAAGTATGGATTTTGAAATATAAATGATAGAAACATCGTTAAGAAAACTAGAAATCAATAATAGGTCAAAAAGGGGAATTAATGAACTTGGGACGGTTTGGAAATGGATCATGATGATTTTATGCAAATAACAAATAAAGTAAATGATTTAACAGAAAATAATACTAAGCAATTTACAACAAATTCACAAATATATAAAACAATTAAGGAATTGACACACATATTAAAACAATTACAAGGTAGCTCTAATGAAAAAATCTGTTTTAAGACAAATAATTAATTATTAATTAGTGAACTTGAAAACACAGTGGAAACAATTACATTGTCAAAAGTAGGAATATTGAATCCAATAATTTTTGATATGGCAGAAATAAACGCAATAATTAGCGAAGAAATAATTAATGTAACAATATCAGATCTTATGGATGTTTCAAAATTTAAAATTGAACAAAAAAGAATTTAATAGTTTATATATATTAAATATCCAAAAGTAAAAAAGGTATGTAAATTATTTAAGGCAATAACCGTAGCACAGAAAAGATGGAAAATTGTGGATTGAAAATGAAATAATAAAGTGTGAAAATAAATTTTGTTCAGTAAAAATTTGTAAAAAGAATAAAATAACGCATTTTGTATGATAAAAGAAAATAATACATGTTTTTCAGATATGCTGAATAATAGACGTGCTAATTGTACAAAATAAATGAAAAAATGAGTCAATAAAATTGTAAAAGATGGTGCTATATTTTCATCAGGCACACATACGGTCAATAATCACACAATAGATGGAGTTTATTTGATAACCTTTCAGGATAATGTAACAATTGATAATAAAAAATATGAAAATCCAACAGGAAAAATCTTAAACCATTTAAAAGCAGGAAAATTTAAAATGTTTTTGTAAAATAACACATTGAAACAAAAAATATTGACTTGAAATTGGAAATTTAATATTCTTACTCCAATGAAACAGGAAATAAAAATAAATCTCATTTGGGGGTCATTTGCAGCTTTGGCATTAATACAATAACAGCATATTTTCATATGTATTTAATTAGTGAGCTTTGCTCATATTGCTTTATACAATGGTGTTTGTTATTTATATTAAAGAACACTTGTAAGGTTTACAACCGGCGATGGTTACTAGGACATGTTTCCTAATTTCACTTCTTCATCAGCTAGCTTTTCGGGAGCTGAGCATTGAACTCGAATCTCCAGCATTCATACCAGTGCAAAGGCAAATGCCTTTAGCTACACAGCCATATGAATGTCCGTTGCTCGCTTTACAATTGGTTTCTAAGAATTGCCTTTTTGTTTCTATTCCTTTTATGATTGTATGTTATGATTGTGATTGACTTTCTTTTCAGGCGCGTGAAATTAGTTGGTCTTGCTGACAGGGCTAGAATGAATGGGTTGGGGTGAGTTAGAAGCCTCGTGTTGTATGAAATAGCATACATTTTAATTTCTTCAGCTGTTGTTGGAACCTTTAGATCCCGATGTAGCTGGTTGTTAGACACATAGTAGGGTGCGTTTACAAGAAAGAAATGCCAGGAAAACCACTGGTGTCTTGGAGGAAGAAATTTGAAAATTGCACGACCTTGTAAAACAACGAACCAGGATTATAAGTGACAAGATGAAAGCCATATATGATAAAGCAATTAATTCGGGAGGTTTTCTGGAGGAGATTTGGTGCTTTTATACAACCCACAACGAAAAAAAGGTTTGTCCCCCAAAATTTCAGTGTAAATGGGAAGGCCCATACAAAGAAGTAAAACGGTGTAGTTTACCGCATACAAACCATTAGCAAACCACGAAACAAAATGAGGGTGGTTGATTTGGAAGGCAGGCAGCTTGGCAATGAGTAATCAGTTTCAGTTTAACACGCTTTAGTAAAGTACGCGATAATAGTAAAGTACTACTCCCAAAGTAGTCTAAATAAAAAACGTTTTTTTGTACTGAATACTAGTTATTTATTCAACAGTTCAGAGATTCGAACGTTAACAGAAGCCGCAATATAATCAGGATTTTCCCAAAATTCGTTAAAATACTTTAGGAGGCATAAAACCAAATAAGGTGACCTAATCATGTGAAAATTATTTCGTAGCTCGAAAGGACATTGAAGAGAAATATGCAGGTTTCCAAAATAATGACGTATCAATTAAAAAATCGGATTTCAAAGAGCCAAGTTAAAAACCGGTCACCGTGGTGTGATGGTAGCGTGCTCCGCCTACCACACCGTATGCCTTTGGTTCACACCCCGGGCAAAGCATCATCAAAATCTTAGAAATAAGGTTTTTCAATTAGAAGAAAATTTTTCTAAGCGGGGTCGCCCCTCGGCAGTGTCTGGCAAGCGCTCCGAGTGTATTTCTGCCATGAAAAGCTCTCAGTGTAAAACTCATCTGCCTTGCAGATGCCGTTCGGAGTCGGCATAAAACATGTAGGTCCCGTCCGGCCAATTTGTAGGGAAAATCAAGAGGAGCACGAAGCAAATTGGAAGAGAAGCTCGGCCTTAGATCTCTTCGGAGGTTATCGCGCCCTACATTTATTTATTTTATTTTTAAGTTAAAAAAAAAGCAAGTAAAGGTGTCTAAGTTCGGGTGTAACCGAACAATATATACTCAGCGTGAGCTTCATTGTAGATTTCATTTCAGATAAATTACTTTTCTACGTAACACGTGGCACCGCCCGTTTGAAACAAATGTCTCCCCATTTCCTCTTACAATAAAACTTAATAAGGAAAATATCATTGATTGAAAACTATTTTTTGCTAAGTTATAGCTTATTATTCTAATCTACGACACTTTTAAACTTGTTTTATATCTAAGTTGCCGTGGTGGTTAAATCCCGTTCATTTTTACTAAGGAAAATAGGTGTACACAATTTCATTACGATATGTTAATATTTCTTCGAGTTATGGCTCCCGGAACATAGAAAATTGCTTAGTCATAAAAGGGACGGTGCCACACCCATTTTCAAAAAATTTAGTGTTTTCCAATTTAATGTATAATTCAATTTAGAAAGTAAAATTCTATTGATACAAAGCTTTTTTCGCTAAGATATAGCTTATTATTTTCGTCTACGACCCTTTTAAAAATATTTTATATAAAAGTGGGGTGTGGCCTTTAACCGATCTCGTCCATTTTTTTTAGAAATATTTCCTGCTATAGGGAAAATTTGAGTACCAAATTTTATTACAATCCGTTAATTTCTCTTCGAGTTATGGCTCCCGAAACATAGAAAACTTAAACTTGTTTTATATCTAAGTTGCCGTGGTGGTTAAATCCCGTTCATTTTTACTAAGGAAAATAGGTGTTCACAATTTCATTACGATATGTTAATATTTCTTCGAGTTATGGCTCCCGAAACATAGAAAATTGCTTAGTCATAAAAGGGGCGGTGCCACACCCATTTTCAAAAATTTTAGTGTTTTCCAATTTAATATATAATTCAATTTAGAAAGTAAAATTCTATTGATACAAAGCTTTTTTCGCTAAGATATAGCTTATTATTTTCGTCTACGACCCTTTTAAAAATATTTTATATAAAAGTGGGTGTGGCCTTTAACCGATCTCGTCCATTTTTTCTAGAAATATTTCCTGCTATAGGGAAAATTGGAGTACCAAATTTTATTACAATCCGTTAATTTTTCTTCGAGTTATGGCTCCCGAAACATAGAAAATTGCTTAGTCATAAAAGGGGCAGTGCCACACCCATTTTCAAAATTTTTGTTTTTTCCAGTTTAATGTTATAATACAATTTAGAAAGTAAAATTCTATTGATACAAAGCTTTTTTTCGCTAAGATATAGCTTATTATTCTCGTCTACGACCCTTTTAAAAATATTTTATATAAAAGTGGGTGTGGCCTTTAACCGATCTCGTCCATTTTTTCTAGAAATATTTCCTGCTATAGGGAAAATTTGAGTACCAAATTTTATTACGATCCGTTAATTTTTCTTCGAGTTATGACTCCCGAAACATAGAAAGTTGCTTAGTCATAAAAGGGGCGGTGCCACGCCCATTTTTTTAAATTTGAAGTTTTTCCTATTTATTGTTATGAATCCACTTGGGAAATGAAATACCGTTGATACAAATAATTAAAGTTAATATACTCTGTGTGCAAAGCACTCTGAGTATAAAAGCAAGTTCGGCTATATTTCGAAAGACCAAAAAAAATTTTCAAAATTGGTCCGTATCCATCTCAACACAACCTTCAAATTTAGGGACGAACTTTCAACCTTTTTCTTATTGTATTGGGACTGACCTGGTCTAAAATATACTACCGGAAAAAGGCACTGGCACAAGGTTTTTTAGCAGTTTTCACCTAGTTTTGCTTAATAAAAATTATTTATGCAATTTTTTAATAAAAACAAGTAAGGAAGGTTAAGTTCGGGTTTAACCGAACATTACATACTCAGTTGAGAGCTATGGTGGCAACATAAGGGAAAATAACCATGTAGGAAAAAGAACCGAGGGTAACCCTGGAATGTGTTTGTATGACATGTGTATGAAGTGAAAGGTATTAAAGAGTATTTTAAGAGGGAGTGGGCCATAGTTCTATAGGTGGACGCCATCTAGGGATATCGCCATAAAGGTGGATTAGGGTTGACTCTAGAATTTGTTTGTACGATATGGGTATCAAATGAAAGGTGTTAATGAGTATTTTAAAAGGGAGTGATCCTTATTTCTATAGGTGGACGCCGTTTCGAGATATCGCCATAAAGGTGGACCAGGGGTGACTCTAGAATTGGTTTGTACGAAATGGGTATCAAATGAAAGGTGTTAATGAGTATTTCAAAAGGGCGTGGGGTTAGGTTCTACAGGTGGACGCCTTTTCGAGATATCGCCATAAAGGTGGGCCAGGGGTGACTCTAGAATGTGTTTGTACGATACGGGTATCAAATTAAAGGTATTAATGAGGTTTTAAAAGGGAGTGGTGGTGGTTGTATAGGTGGTCGCCTTTTCGAGATATCGCCATAAAGGTGGACCAAGGGTGACTCTAGAATGCGTTTGTACAATATGGGTATCAAAATAAAGGTGTTAATGAGTATTTTAAAAGGGCGTGGGGCTTAGTTCTATAGGTGGACACCTTTTCGAGATATCGCCATATAGGTTGACCAGGGGTGACTCTAGAATGTGTTTGTACAATATGGCTATCAAACGAAAGGTGTTAATGAGTATTTTAAAAGGGCGTGGGGCTTAGTTCTATAGGTGGACGCCATAAAGGTGGACCAGGGGTGACTCTAGAATGTGTTTGTACGATATGGGTATCAAATTAAAGGTATTAATGAGGGTTTTAAAAGGAGTGGTGGTAGTTGTATAGGTGGTCGCCTTTTCGAGATATCGGCATAAAGGTGGACCAGGGGTGACTCTAGAATTTGTTTGTACGATATGGGTATCAAATGAAAGGTGTTAATGAGTATTTTAAAAGGGAGTGATCCTTAGTTCCATAGGTGGACGCCGTTTCGAGATATCGCCATAAAGGTGGACTAGGGGTGACCTAGAATTTGTTTGTACGATATGGGTATCAAATGAAAGGGGTTAATGAGCATTTTAAAAGGGAGTGGGCCTTAGTTCTATAGGTGAACGCCTTTTCGAGATATCGCCATAAAGGTGGACCAGGGGTGACTCTAGAATGCGTTTGTACAATATGGGTATCAAACGAAAGGTGTTAATGAGTATTTCAAAAGGGCGTGGGGCTTAGTTCTATAGGTGGACGCCTTTTCGAGATATCGCCATAAAGGTGGACCAGGGGTGACTCTAGAATGTGTTTGTACGATATCGGTATCAAATTAAAGGGTTAATGAGTATTTTAAAAGGGAGTGGGGCCTTAGCTCTATAGGTGGACGCCTTCTCGAGATATCGCCATAAAGGTGTACCAGGGAGACTCTAGAATTGTTTGTACAATATGGCTATCAAACGAAAGGTGTTAATGAGTATTTTAAAAGGGCGTGGGGCTTAGTTCTATAGGTGGACGCCTTTTCGAGATATCGCCATAAAGGTGGACCAGGGGTGACTCTAGAATGTGTTTGTACGATATGGGTATCAAAATGAAAGGTATTAATGAGGGTTTTAAAAAGGAGTGGTGGTAGTTGTATAGGTGGACGCCTTTTCGAGATATCGCCATAAAGGTGGACCAGGGGTGACTCTAGAATGTGTTTGTACGATATGGGTATCAAATGAAAGGTGTTAATGAGTATTTCAAAAGGGCGTGGGGCTTAGTTCTATAGGTGGACGCCTTTTCGAGATATCGCCATAAAGGTGGACCAGGGGTGACTCTAGAATGTGTTTGTACGATATGGGTATCAAATGAAAGGTGTTAATGAGGGTTTTAAAATGGAGTGGTGGTAGTTGTATAGGTGGTCGCCTTTTCGAGATATCGGCATAAAGGTGGACCAGGGGTGACTCTAGAATGCGTTTGTACGATATGGGTATCAAACGAAAGGTGTTAATGAGTATTTAAAATGGCGTGGGGCTTAGTTCTATAGGTGGACGCCTTTTCGAGATATCGCCATAAAGGTGGACCAGGGGTGACTCTAGAATGTGTTTGTACGATATGAGTATCAAATTAAAGGTGTTAATGAGGGTTTTAAAATGGGAGTGGTGGTAGTTGTATAGGTGGTCGCCTTTTCGAGATATCGGCATAAAGGTGGACCAGGGGTGACTCTAGAATGCGTTTGTACGATATGGGTATCAAACGAAAGGTGTTAATGAGTATTTCAAAATGGCGTGGGGCTTAGTTCTATAGGTGGACGCCTTTTCGAGATATCGCCATAAAGGTGGACCAGGGGTGACTCTAGAATGTGTTTGTACAATATGGGTATCAAACGAAAGGTGTTAATGAGTATTTTAAAAGGGCGTGGGGCTTAGTTCTATAGGTGGACGCCTTTTCGAGATATCGCCATAAAGGTGGACCAGGGGTGACTCTAGAATGTGTTTGTACGATATGGGTATCAAAGAAAGGTGTTAATGAGTATTTTAAAAGGGCGTGGGGCTTAGTTCTATAGGTGGACGCCTTTTCGAGATATCGCCATAAAGGTGGACCAGGGGTGACTCTAGAATGTGTTTGTACAATATGGGTATCAAACGAAAGGTGTTAAGAGTATTTTAAAAGGGCGTGGGGCTTAGTTCTATAGGTGGACGCCTTTTCGAGATATCGCCATAAAGGTGGACCAGGGGTGACTCTAGAATGTGTTTGTACGATATGGGTATCAAACGAAAGGTGTTAATGAGTATTTAAAAGGGCGTGGGGCTTAGTTCTATAGGTGGACGCCTTTTCGAGATATCGCCATAAAGGTGGACCAGGGGTGACTCTAGAATGTGTTTGTACAATATGGGTATCAAACGAAAGGTGTTAAGAGTATTTTAAAAGGGAGTGGGCTTAGTTCTATAGGTGGACGCCTTTTCGAGATATCGCCATAAAGGTGGACCAGGGGTGACTCTAGAATGTGTTTGTACGATATGGGTATCAAATAAAGGTGTTAATGAGTTTTAAAAGGGCGTGGGTAGTTCTATAGGTGGCGCCTTTTCGAGATATCGCCATAAAGGTGGACCAGGGGTGACTCTAGAATGCGTTTGTACGATATGGGTATCAAAGAAAGGTGTTAATGAGTATTTAAAAGGGGTGGGGCTTAGTTCTATAGGTGGACGCCTTTTCGAGATATCGCCATAAAGGTGGACCAGGGGTGACTCTAGAATGTTTGTACATATGGGTATCAAAGAAAGGTGTTAATGAGTATTTAAAAGGGAGTGGGCTTAGTTCTATAGGTGGACGCCTTTTCGAGATATCGCCATAAAGGTGACCAGGGGTGACTCTAGAATGTGTTTGTACAATATGGGTATCAAACGAAAGGTGTTAAGAGTATTTTAAAAGGGCGTGGGGCTTAGTTCTATAGGTGGACGCCTTTTCGAGATATCGCCATAAAGGTGGACCAGGGGTGACTCTAGAATGTGTTTGTACGATATGGGTATCAAATTAAAGGTGTTAATGAGGGTTTTAAAAGGGAGTGGTGGTAGTTGTATAGGTGGTCGCCTTTTCGAGATATCGCCATAAAGGTGGACCAGGGGTGACTCTAGAATGCGTTTGTACGATATGGGTATCAAACGAAAGGTGTTAATGAGTATTTTAAAAGGCGTGGGGCTTAGTTCTATAGGTGGACGCCTTTTCGAGATATCGCCATAAAGGTGGACCAGGGGTGACTCTAGAATGTGTTTGTACAATATGGTATCAAACGAAAGGTGTTAATGAGTATTTTAAAAGGGCGTGGGGCCTTAGTTCTATAGGTGGACGCCTTTTCGAGATATCGCCATAAAGGTGGACCAGGGGTGACTCTAGAATGTGTTTGTACGATATGGGTATCAAATTAAAGGTATTAATGAGGGTTTTAAAAGGGAGTGGTGGTAGTTGTATAGGTGGTCGCCTTTTCGAGATATCGCCATAAAGGTGGACCAGGGGTGACTCTAGAATGTGTTTGTACGATATGGGTATCAAATGAAAGGTGTTAATGAGTATTTTAAAAGGGCGTGGGGCTTAGTTCTATAGGTGGACGCCTTTTCGAGATATCGCCATAAAGGTGGACCAGGGGTGACTCTAGAATGTGTTTGTACGATATGGGTATCAAATTAAAGGTATTAATGAGGGTTTTAAAAGTGGTGGTGGTTGTATATGTGAAGGCGTTTTCCAGATATCGACCAAAATGTGGACCAGGGTGACCCAGAACATCATCTGTTGGATACCGCTAATTTATTTATATATATAATACCACGAACAGTATTCCTGCCAATATTTCAAGGGTTTTTATTTCGCCCTGCAGAACTTTTTCATTTCATTCTACTTAATATGGTAGGTGTCACACCCATTTTACAAAGTTTTTTTTCTAAAGTTATATTTTGCGTCAATAAACTAATCCAAATACCATGTTTCATCCCTTTTTTCGTATTTGGTATAGAATTATGGCATTTTTTTTGTTTTTCGTAATTTTCGATATCGAAAAAGTGGGCGTGGTCATAGTCCGATTTCGACCGTTTTTTATACCAATACAAAGTGAGTTCAGATAAATACGTGAACTGAGTTTAGTAAAGATATATCGATTTTTGCTCAAGTTATCGTGTTAACGGCCGAGCGGAAGGACAGACGGTCGACTGTGTATAAAAACTGGGCGTGGCTTCAACCGATTTCGCCCTTTTTCACAGAAATGAGTTATCGTCCCAGAATCTAAGCCCCTTCCAAATGTCACAGGGATTGGTAAATTTTTGTTCGACTTATGGCATTAAAAGGTATCCTAGACAAATTAAATGAAAAAGGGCGGAGCCACGCCCATTTTGAAATTTTCTTTTATTTTTGCATTTTGTTGCACCATATCATCATGAATGTTGACATAATTTACTTATATACTGTAAAGATATTAAATTTTTTGTTAAAATTTGACTTAAAAAAAAATTTTTTTTAAAGTGGGCGTGGTCGTTCTCCGATTTTGCTAATTTTTATTAAGCATACATATAGTAATAGGAGTAACGTTCCTGCCAAATTTCATCATGATATCTTCAACGACTGCCAAATTACAGCTTGCATAATTTTAAATTACCTTCTTTTAAAAGTGGGCGGTGCCACGGCCATTGCCCAAAATTTTACTAGTTTTTCTATTCTCCGTCATAAGTTCAACTCACCTACCAAAGTGTCATCACTTTATCCGTCTTTGGTAATGAATTATCGCACTTTTTCTGTTTTTCGAAATTTTCGATATCGAAAAAGTGGGCGTGGTTATAGTCCGATTTTGTTCATTTTAAATAGCGATCAAGATACCTCAAAATTTACTCAAGTTATGGTGTTAACGGACGGACGGACGGACATGGCTCAATCAAATTTTTTTTCGATCCTGATGATTTTGATATATGGAAGTCTATATCTATCTAGATTCCTTTATACCTGTACAACCAACCGTTATCCTATCAAAGTTAATATACTCTGTGAGCTCTGTCCAACTGAGTATAACAATATAATCTAAAGTTTAAGATCTTACACAAGCTTCGCGAAAATTCGAAGCCGAAATCCGAATCTGCAGTGGTATTTGGAAATTGTCACTAAGAATTTTTTGCTGATTGAATTTTAGTTCAATGAATTGTTACTCTTAGGCCAACTTGCAGAACGGCAAGTTAAGTTTTTAACACTGAGATAGCTTGACAAATTTTTGAAATTAACTCGGAGCTAAAACATAACTTGCCTTTTTTTGTCAGCAGAGTTGAGCGTTTTCTTCTTCACTTATGAAACAATTAAGTTGAAAAGTTTATACGGATGAATTTTGCGTGTGGCCTTGAGCCTTAGCTCACACATATTTGCCCATATTTTTATAAAATAGCGAAAATAATTTTTCTTAACAGAACTAGGTGGGAACTGCAAAAAGTCTTCTGCCAATACTTTTTCCGTGAGTGTATATAAATGCAATGTATGTTGATATATCACAGAACTAACGTATGGGCATTACTGCATTTAATCGTCGTTAAAGGGTTAAGATGCTACAAATTTACTATCTTAGTAGAGGTTTAACGATTCTGCTTCCAGTAATTAAATTCAAGAACAACAAGTAAGGACGGGACTGTCTTCGGATATGCCGAAGTCTTCATACCTTTCATGAATGGGGCTGAACAATAATCTTATCCCGTTCGTAATCTCCGAATAATCGGATGTATAAGATAAGAAATATCTAGTGAACAGATCTACATACCTAAACGATTTTTAAGATAAATATAAAATAAAAAATAGGTAGGTACTTTGTGTGAGGATGCAAAGTTTCAGGTTTTTTGTGGTCTGCGTGTAAAAACTATGACTACGAATCACGTATTTCAACAATATATGACGTAAACGTAACTATTTGATGAAATGTTATGAATTTTGAAGCTTCTAGCCGTAAAAAAGGGGCAAAAAAATACAGTTTATATGGGGTATATAATATATGTACCACCGATCTCTATGATTTATTTCAGACAACAATATATGCTATATACGTAAGCATTTGGTGAAATTTGAAGCTTCTAACTGTTAAAACGGGGCAGAAATTGCCCAAAGTTTCTTATCTGAACAATCGGTTGTATGAGATATATACTATGTATACCACCGATCTCAATGATTTTTTCAGACAACAATATATACTATACACGTAAGCATTTGGTTAAATTTGAAGATTCTAGCTGTTAAAATGGGGAAGAATTGCGCAAAGTTTCTTATCTGAACAATCGGTTGTATGAGATTATATATATCACCAGTCTCTATGATTTTTTCAGACAACAATATATGCTATACACGTAAACATTTGGTGAAATTTGAACATAGCTTAACGATTTTTAAGATAAATATAAAATAAAAAATAGGTAGGTACTTTGTGTGAGGATGAAAAGCTTCACGTTTTTTGTGGTCTGCATGTAAAAACTATGACTACGAATCACGTATTCCAAAAATATATGAAGTAAACGTAACTATTTGATGAAATTTGATGAATTTGAAGCTTCTATCTGTAAAAAAGGGGCAAAAATGACAGTTTATATGAAGTATATAATATATATACCACCGATCTCTATGATTTTTTCAGACAACAATATATGCTATACACGTAAGCATTTGGTGAAATTTGAAGCTTCTAGCTGTTAAAATGGGGCCGAAATCGCCAAAAAAAATATATACTATATATATATACTATATATACTATATATATATATATACCATGATATATATATTATAAATATCACCGATCTCTATGATTTTTTGACACAACAATATTACTATATACGCAAGCAATCGGTGAAATTTGAAGCTTATAGCTGTTAAAATGGGGTAGAAATTGCGAAAGTTTCTTATCTGAACAATCGGTTGTATGAGATATATACTATATATACAAACGATCTCTATGATTTTTTCCAGACAACAATATATGCTATATACGTAAGCATTCGTTGAAATTTGAAGCCTCTAGCTCTTAAAATAGGGCAGTAATTACGAAAAAGTTTCTTATCTGAACAATCGGTTGTGGGGGATATATACTATATATACGACCGATCTCATCCATTTTTCAGGCAACAATATGTGCAAGTATATGGTGAAGTTTGAAGCTTCAATTATTGTTAAATTGGGTAAGATATTACAAAAATCCTCTTTTTCGAAAAATCGGTTGTATGGAGGATATATGCTATAGTGGTCCGATCTGACGGTTCCGACAAATGTCTAATCGGACACCCAAGTACACCCGCTCACCAAATTTTATCAAGATATCTGAAAATTGAGGGACTAGTTTGCATACAAACAGACAGACGAACATGGCTAAATCAACTCAGCTCTTCAACCTGATTATTTCGGTATACTTAATGGTGGGTCTATCTATTTTCCTTTAAGGACTTAAATTTTGGGTTCTGTGACGAAATAATACCATTTCATTTCATTAAATATTAAAAAATATTTTTACTTTTTTATTATTCAAATCTTTCTCTTTTTTTTTCTCATTTAAAAACCTACACTCTCCTTACTTCACAATCTTCCTCCCTAAACATCT
>JARSSU010046740.1:0-34183 GCA_029619165.1 Eurosta solidaginis
ACTGCACTAAATATAAGTATTTCAAGATTTTTGTTAACGATCAGTTTGTTTGGCATGCAGATTTTTTAATTTTTATAAGCTTTTCTGATCTAATTGTTGATAGTGCGAATAAAAGAGACTTATTCCACCTTATAACTCAACGTTTCGCCAAATTTCCTTGGCATCATCAGGAGTTGAGATATCTATATTTATTTAATATAAGAAAGCGAACATTACAATAAGTTTTTATTTTTTTACATCCATATATATAGAGATATGTAAGGAGACGGTGAACATGATTACACATCAAACAAAAATTACACTTGACAATAATGTTAATTTTGCACTTACTTACATAAAAATGTGTTGCTTTAAATATTCAAATATGTTAAAACCATTAAACTATTAAAACTAAATCAAAAATCGATACCATCGTTTTTTGTGGTAAACTTGTCACTATAAATGCTATAAACATAATAAATATGAAGCGGCAATATTGTCAGTGTCTTCTCTTCTGTTAATCGTATGTTCTCTTTTTTGAAGTATTCGAAGGCTCTCTATGGTGTATCTCGTTTTTTCTCTTTTCTCTTTGTCCAATATTCTTGTATTTGCAAAGTCAGCTGTGTGGTTGTTTGTTACCGCGTGTTGAGATAAAGCTGTGCTTTGTTTTTGTTTGCGTATGTCGGCTTCGTGTTCAGCTAATCGCGTACCTAGTGTTCTTTTTGTTGTGCCAATGTACACTTTGTTGCAGTTTTCGCTGTCGTTACCTTTGCACTGTATTTCATATACTACATTACTTTGTTGTGGATATCTATAGGGCTTTTTGTTTTAGTGAAACACGTCGCTAGAGTGCAATTCGATTTGAATGCCAATGTTGTGTGGGATGTTCTCTTATTATTATGATCATGTGCAAGACTTTCTGTCAGCCTGGGACCACCAATTTTTCTTAAAAATTCTCAATATTGAAATCACGCAAACAAATATGAACATAAAAGTAACTAAGGATACAATATATAATGCACATCAACAAATACGTAGGACTCTCAATGAAGATGAATTTAAGGCAGTCGTCGTCAAGCAAAACTCTCTAAGTAATAAGATCGGTAAACAAAGTGAAACAACCATTTCCTCCAAAATTCAGAAGCTCAAACACGAGCAAATTCGGAAATTAGGCGTCAGCCTTAACTCTGAATGGTTTGTCAACGCTACAAATATAGAATTTCCCGAGGATGTCAAGTGGCTACTGTCTTTAGGCAAAAAATTTACATTGCCAACTACAACAAACAATTTTTCCTCTGTCCAAACAATAGCCGAAATGGAACAAGTTTTTGAGACTTTAGAAACAGAAAAAGAAAAGGAAGTAGCAAGAAATAAACTCAGCAACAGAATTATGAATTTTAAGCGCAACATCAGGCACAATTCTGTGGAAAAATTCATATTAGAAACATATAGGAAAACAAAAGCGTTCCTTAAGACACACAAAGACGACATAGTCATCACAGACAGCGACAAAGGAAACAAAACAATAGCACTCTACAAAATGGACTACAACACTAAAATGGAAAATCTACTAGGAGACAAGAATACTTACAAAGTAGTTAGAGGCGATCCAACAAACACACTACAAAGGAAAAACAACAACATAGTTTACGAACTATATAAAGGCAAACACATTAGCTTAAGAGAAAAACAACAATTGACGAGCACGGCAGCAACTGCCCCTCGTTTATATGGGCTACCAAAAATCCACAAACCTGAATGTCCCCTACGTCCAATTGTTTCGTGCACCAATGTCCCATGTTATCAGCTCTCCAAATTTATAGGAAAAATA
The DNA here is from genome assembly GCA_029619165.1 of Eurosta solidaginis. NCBI lineage: Eukaryota > Metazoa > Arthropoda > Insecta > Diptera > Tephritidae > Eurosta > Eurosta solidaginis. Next base: position 1,811 of record JARSSU010046740.1, read on the forward strand.
CTGATATCGTTGATTTCGCCTGAACTCAACATTAAAAACTCATATGAATTAAAAGAAAGACTAAACAATATAAATGTTTGTGAAAAAGATGTGTTAGTGTCGTTCGATGTTGTCTCCTTGTTCACCAACATACCAACAAATTTAGCGTCAAAAATCATAATGCAGAAATGGGAAGAAATAGCGAAAAACACGACTATATCAAAGAGCAAGTTCCAAAGCATATTAGATTTCTGCCTCAAAGATAACAATTACTTCACACACAACGACAAAATGTATACACAAACTTATGGCATGCCCATGGGCAACCCCCTCTCCCCCACTATTGCCGACATAGTCATGGACGATGTACTCAACTTCACATTCATGGAACTCCAAAAACAACACGGCGTACAAATAAAATTTCTAGTCAAATACGTAGACGACATCTTCGGGATTATTGAAAAGGACGACGCAAATATAATTTTAGATACACTCAACAAATACCACAACAAGTTAAAATTTACTATAGAGAAAGAAGTAAATGGCAGTATCCCTTTCTTGGACACCCGCATTCACAACAACAACAATAATTTGATTTTAGATTGGTACTCTAAACCAACGGCTTCTGGGCGCCTAATGAACTATTTTTCTTCTCAGCCCTTTAAATATAAAATTAATACAGCAAATAATTTTATACATAAAGTATTATCAATAAGCCATCAACAGTTTCATGAGACCAATGTAAGAAATATTAAAAACACGCTTAAAAAGAATAACTACCCTGACTACTTAATAACCAATCTAATCGACAAAAAACTAATGGACATAAAAAACACAACAAAACAAACCCCAAATATAGATAACCAAACAAAGCGATACTTCAGTGTCACATACATTCCCAGGCTGACAGAAAGTCTTGCACATGATCATAATAATAAGAGAACATCCCACACAACATTGGCATTCAAATCGAATTGCACTCTAGCGACGTGTTTCACTAAAACAAAAAGCCCTATAGATATCCAACAACAAAGTAATGTAGTATATGAAATACAGTGCAAAGGTAACGACAGCGAAAAACTGCAACAAAGTGTACATTGGCACAACAAAAAGAACACTAGGTACGCGATTAGCTGAACACGAAGCCGACATACGCAAACAAAAACAAAGCACAGCTTTATCTCAACACGCGGTAACAAACAACCACACAGCTGACTTTGCAAATACAAGAATATTGGACAAAGAGAAAAGAGAAAAAACGAGATACACCATAGAGAGCCTTCGAATACTTCAAAAAAGAGAACATACGATTAACAGAAGAGAAGACACTGACAATATTGCCGCTTCATATTTATTATGTTTATAGCATTTATAGTGACAAGTTTACCACAAAAAACGATGGTATCGATTTTTGATTTAGTTTTAATAGTTTAATGGTTTTAACATATTTGAATATTTAAAGCAACACATTTTTATGTAAGTAAGTGCAAAATTAACATTATTGTCAAGTGTAATTTTTGTTTGATGTGTAATCATGTTCACCGTCTCCTTACATATCTCTATATATATGGATGTAAAAAAATAAAAACTTATTGTAATGTTCGCTTTCTTATATTAAATAAATATAGATATCTCAACTCCTGATGATGCCAAGGAAATTTGGCGAAACGTTGAGTTATAAGGTGGAATAAGTCTCTTTTATTCGCACTATCAACAATTAGATCAGAAAAGCTTATAAAAATTAAAAAATCTGCATAGTATTTCAAAGTTGCTTCCGCTATCAATTGAAGTAGCACAACAATATAGATCCCTGTTTAAATACGTTCGAGTATTGATTATCGACGAAATTAGTATGATAGGGGCCGAGCTGTTGTCCCAAGTTGATTCCAGACTAAAACAGATCACTGTAATTTTCAACCAAACTTTGGAGGTTTGGATCTTATTTTAATTGGCGATCTACGTCAGCTACCACCTGTTCGTGCTACACCGATTTATAAGAAAATCAAGAACCAACTAGCAGGTCCAACACTGTGTCGGGGGCTAAAATTTTTTGAACTAAATGAAGTGATGCGACAGAGCAATCGAACTTTTTCAAAAATATTAACAAAAATTGGTGATGGCCAGCTGTTAGACGAGGAAGAGTTGGAATTAATGGAGTCACGATTTTACTCCGAAGAGGAGGCTGACACAATTTGCCCAAATGGTATACGATTGTTCTTCGATAATCATTCAGTTGCTAATTACAATAATAAAATTTTAAACACTGCAATCGAAAAAGTAATTTCCGAAGCAACAGATGTATACATTGGTTGCCAAGGTGTTGAACAGCAAACTTTATGAGCAAAAATTACACAAAATGTCCGTTATCGATACAGGAGGTTTGCCTTATGAAATTACGTTGGTTATCAATAAACCATACATCCTAACAACTAATATTGACGTGTAAGATGGGTTAGCTAATGGCGCTACCGGAAACTTAATTTTTATAGAATATAATTACAATGGGGAGAATGGTCGTTTATGGCTGCATTTCGCTGATTCTGCTAAAACTGGTGAAAAAAATCAGAAGAAAAGCAGCGACGTTAATACATAAGTACAATATTTCATAACTGGCAGTGCCAATAGACCGAAGAACTTCCTCTATACCATTAACACGCAATAAAACAGTTCTTGTAAAGCGAATCCATTTTCCTCTGGTCTCTGCGTGTGCGATAACGATTCATAAGTCACAAGGCGATACATTTGGTGAGATCGTCTACCAGTATGATAAATCACATGCTCAACAGCTACTATACGTCGCATTATCACGAGTAACATCGATCCAAGGGCTTCATCTTGTCTCAAAAAAAAATGATAGAACATTTTATCACGGCCGGAGAACAACAGTATCCACAATTGGGTTGCGAGCTGAATTTGAAGGCTTAACTTGAATCGACTTGAAACAATTGAAAATGTATTATATGATTTTATAAATGTGAGAAATGGATTGTCATTACTCATTTTTAATTGCCAAAGCTTACGCGCCCATTATCAGATATTTAACTAGACAGAATAGCATCAACGTCGGATTTTCTAATTCTTTCCGAGACGTGGATTGATAATGATACGTTTTTAGACATTCCCAATTTCGATAAAGTAATCTAATTTAAAATACCATATACAAGAGCTGGTGGGGTTGCAATCTACCATAACACACATGACCGGGGTAGTGTTGTTACTCCACAACCACCACTTAACGCAAAACAATTGGAATCAATGTCCGTTCAGATTTCTAAGGTGGGAGAAATATGTGCTTGTGAGAGTACATTGGGTAGCAACAAAACAATTGTAATTGTAGCAATTTATAATTCTCCCATAAAGCAATAACTAAAATTATTGAATTCATCCACGAGGGTTTAATAAAATATACCACAAAAGACTACCACAAAATGCCGATGATTTTAAGTGGAGATTTCAATGTAAATTTTGCCTCGGATACATCGATCTCATTATTGATTTCTCGCCACCAAATTTGATTTAAAGCTTTGCAGCAGTCGCACTGAATCTACAACGCGATCAAAAACAGTATTGACGCCGTGTTTCAAAGGAACATTGATCAAATCGAAACTAAGACATATGTTTCATATTTTAGTTATCATAAGCCACTTGTATCTTTTGTAGAAATTTGATTAATAATAATAAAAATTAAAAGTCTAAAAATATTCCTTAGTTTAATTTAAAGAATGTTACACTTCAGAATTACCAATATCTGTCAACAAACAGATTTTCAGAGTGTACAATCACCATTCATTTATTTCAGAGTTTTTAGAGTATAAAATCGCCATTCCTTTATTTCAGAGTTTACAATTCAACATCATCACACTCATATAGCAGCTAGTGATGCTTTGTATGTATATCATATAGCAAAACACCATAGACAATCTTAAGTACGGCATTTTACATAAAAATGCGAATGAGCACGCAAAGGTTGCGGGTTCGAGGCTGGCTACTTTTTCTAGCTTGTTTTTTTTTCATATAATTTCTTTTTTTCATATAATTTCTTTTGTTATTTTTAATATATGTTTTTTTTTATCATTTAATGCGGAACGTCACTTACATCATAATTGCATTTGATTTGTCTTTGTAATGGAATTTATTACGGTTGTGATATTTTGTGAGGAATAGAAATACCGATATCTGTAAACAAATGAATTTTCATAACAACGGGGCTCGTGATAGACGGCGAAATGCTAAATTAAACGAGTAAACTTCCCTTGGGTGTGCACCGCACACACTTATTTTTTTATTATAATCAGATTCCGCTAATTGCACCTGTTGAGACAATAAATTCTTCAATCTTTCATAAGCAGCTATTCCCTCCTCATCCAGATTAATCACCATCTCTTTGATAAATATTGAGAAATATTTCGATTTTCCCCTTGCAAAAACTTAGTCAATGGTTTCGATACAACCGCATAGTTTTCTAAAAATTTCCTATAATATCCCGTTAATCCCAAAAATCCTCCCAAAGTGACGTACTGTCCCTGGTATTGGGTAATGCTGTATGGCTTCGACCTTTTATAAATGTCCTTAATGCTGTTTCCCTACTCTTTATATTTAATTCCTTGGTTATGGCAGAACCTGTGCCATGGGTGATTATGGCAGGGTCTCTTGTCTGCATATGCAAAGTCCAATCGACTCAAAATGGCGTCGAAATTAAGGACAGTGCCATGGTTTGTCAAGGTATCGTTTGCATCCTGCGTTATTTTATTTCGCAAGATGGTTAAGGCGGCAAATATTTCTTACTACCTCTAGTATATAAAGACATAGAATTATTAGCGGCTTCACGCCAAATAACATAATTATTAATTTTCCATTTAAATTAGGAAGGGATTTAATTACATCTTAAATTTTCCTCATGCTGTATGGTTGAGTCAATACTATCAACCGAATATTCCGTTACATCGTTAGCAGAATTTAAATCTTCAAGCTGGAGCCTAACTTGCTCCAGCTCGCTTCACAATGAAGCAGTATTGGCTGCTATCAGCCTGGACACTACATCCATATTTACTGAACTGATATTATTTGACACAGATATTTCAGAAAACCTATCACACTGAAAGAAAATACTGTAAAATCAACAGAAATACGGGTCAATTCGACCGAAATTTCTGTCAATTTGTATCCATCGCTACAAGATGTTGAATCAACTGCGCACAAATCGTTGATTCGTAATTGACCATTTTAGTAGTCAAATAAACAAAAAAAGTTGTTTCATTATACTTTACCCATAGTTTTGTTAAATTAACAATTATTACTGTCGCTCTAAGAATACCAATCGAAACTGCTAATATGAAAGGGATTTCTGTTCATTCGAAATAACCAGCGTTAACGTAAATTAACAGTGTTTATTGTCAAATGACACTGACAGTGAAATCTATTGAAATAACAGATATTTCTGTTTTTTTCTAGATTAATAGCATAAACTTTTACATCAACAGACGTTTTCTGTTCATACCTATGACATTAATACCTGTGAAAAAAATTAAAGCCGGCTAAATATATTTTTAAACGTAAGTAGTTTTTGCCAGTTTCACCATGTGATTCACGGTTCGAATCCCGGTGAAACCCTTGATAACATTACAAAATTGCCTGATGATGATTACGTTGGCGGTTTTCGAAATGGTTCCATCGCAATATGCCAGTAAATGTTTCTTTCTTTTCAGTTTCTCTTAGAAAAACATAATATTGAAATTCAATTATTATAAGCCGGTGTTAAGCTCATGAATTCTTAAATATAAGTATAAACTGAACACACCATTAAACAAACATACATAAATATGTAAAACTGAGCCCGAGTTTACAAAGCTTCTCATTCGCAACGAAGAAGAACTTTACAAAAACAATCTACATGGCACACAAATTAATATAGAGACAAAATGTCTCAATTGTGTTGTTAGTGTAGAAATGAGAAAAACTGAATTAAGCATGAAAACAAATACCAGCAGGATAGCCTAGTGGTTAAAGGCAACTGCAGTTTCACCATGTGATTCACGGTTCGAATCCCGGTGAAACCTTTGATAACATTACAAAATTGCCTGATGATGATTACGTTGGCGGTTTTCGAAATGGTTCCATCGCAATATGCCAGTAAATGTTTCTTTCTTTTCAGTTTCTCTTAGAAAACATAATAATTGAAATTCAATTATTATAAGCCGGTGTTAAGCTCATGAATTCTTAAATATAAGTATAAACTGAACACACCATTAAACAAACATACATAAATATGTAAAACTGAGCCCGAGTTTACAAAGCTTCTCATTCGCAACGAAGAAAGGACTTTACAAAAACAAATCTACATGGCACACAAATTAATATAGAGACAAAATGTCTCAATTGTGTTGTTAGTGTAGAAATGAGAAAAACTGAATTAAGCATGAAAACAAATACCAGCAGGATAGCCTAGTGGTTAAAGGCAACTGCAGTTTCACCATGTGATTCACGGTTCGAATCCCGTGAAACTTTGATAACATTACAAATTGCCTGATATGATTACGTTGGCGGTTTTCGAAATGGTTCCATCGCAATATGCCAGTAAATGTTTCTTTCTTTCAGTTTCTCTTAGAAAACATAATAATTGAAATTCAATTATTATAAGCCGGTGTTAAGCTCATGAATTCTTAAATAAAAGTATAAACTGAACACACCATTAAACAAACATACATAAATATGTAAAACTGAGCCCGAGTTTACAAAGCTTCTCATTCGCAACGAAGAAGAACTTTACAAAAACAAATCTACATGGCACACAAATTAATATAGAGACAAAATGTCTCAATTGTGTTGTTAGTGTAGAAATGAGAAAAACTGAATTAAGCATGAAAACAAATACCAGCAGGATAGCCTAGTGGTTAAAGGCAACTGCAGTTTTCACCATGTGATTCACGGTTCGAATCCCGGTGAAACCTTTGATAACATTACAAAATTGCCTGATGATGATTACGTTGGCGGTTTTCGAAATGGTTCCATCGCAATATGCCAGTAAATGTTTCTTTCTTTTCAGTTTCTCTTAGAAAACATAATAATTGAAATTCAATTATTATAAGCCGGTGTTAAGCTCATGAATTCTTAAATATAAGTATAAACTGAACACACCATTAAACAAACATACATAAATATGTAAAACTGAGCCCGAGTTTACAAAGCTTCTCATTCGCAACGGAAAAAAGAACTTTACAAAAACAAATCTACATGGCACACAAATTAATATAGAGACAAAATGTCTCAATTGTGTTGTTATTGTAGAAATGAGAAAAACTGAATTAAGCATGAAAACAAATACCAGCAGATAGCCTAGTGGTTAAAGGCAACCGCAGTTTCACCATGTGATTCACGGTTCGAATCCCGGTGAAACCTTTGATAACATTACATTGCTGATATGATTACGTTGGCGGTTTTCGAAATGGTTCCATCGCAATATGCCAGTAAATGTTTCTTTCTTTTCAGTTTCTCTTAGAAAACATAATAATTGAAATTCAATTATTATAAGCCGGTGTTAAGCTCATGAATTCTTAAATATACGTATAAACTGAACACGCCATTAAACAAACATACATAAATTAAGTAGTTTTTTTATTTGTATAAATTACACATAAGTACATTTCATTTCTAATGATTTTATTGCTATATTTAGTATTATTAATTAAGATAATAATAACTTAAATCTGAATTCACAAAACTTGTTTCGATTTACCATCGACAGCTTTGTACGAAAGTATGTTGCATATATATACGTAAATATGTGAATACATAAATACGACTGCTTGCTACATACATATATGTATATATGCTACATACATATTCACACACGCGTTAGTACATGCTCTAGCGAAAATAAGGGTATGCACCGTTTGTTTAACCACACTGGCGTCGGTTTCAAGAACTTTATTTCAACTTTGCAATATAACATTATACACTTTATTACTTTGTTTTATTAAACGCATCTTCACCAAATTTTATTTTTTATAATTTATTTAAAATATAGTTTTGAACTTCGCCGCGCGTCACTTTACTTTTCAAATAGAAATGAAAATAATAGTAAAGAAACTGATTCTCAATTCTTTCAGTTGCAGCTCATTCTTAATTTCTTCTCTCGCATGTAGGGTTGCCACACGTGATTTGTTTTCGAACAAAACTTGTAGTATAAATGTTTGACATAACATTTTAAATAGAGATCTTGTAAGCTATAGAAAAGTAAAGAATGAAACCGCTGGAAGGTAATTCATCACTGGAGTAACTACACATTTAATGCGACATGTTTAATTCTCGTAACAGTTTATTTTGAAACGATTCCAAAACAACTCAAACTTTATGCTGTCGGAAACATCAACATTAAAAAAAGGATGTTTTTTATTATCTTATTAGATTCGCTTGCGTGAGTGAAAATTCGTAAAAACTTGAACAAAATGTTACTAATTTGGGAAAATCCTGCTCGTTCAAACAAAACTTTTGCAACAAGAGGGCGCAGTTTTGCATTTAGCTTGGAGGAGAAGTTGCAAAATTGTACCCGATAAATAGGTGTCCTTATATCGCATAATTTTTTGCAGTGTTATGCACATTAAATTCAAAAAAGGGTTTTTTTGTTTTGTATTGGTAACTGAAAAACTAGTTTTTAGATAATAATAACTAAATCTGAATTCAAAACTTGTTTCGATTACCATCGACAGCTTTGTATTGATTTATTTGTTTGTTTTGTTGTTTTTGTGTTTTGTTTTGATTTTTGTTTGTTTTTTTTTTTGTTTTTGTTTTTGTGGTGTTTGTTTGTGTTTTTTTTTGTTTTTTGTGTTTTTTTTTGTTTGATTTTGTTGTTGTTTTTTTTTTTTGTTTGTTTTGGTTTGTGTGTTTTTTGTGTGTGTTTGTATGTTGTTGTTTATTTGTTTTTATTGTTTTGTTGTTTGTTTGTGTGTGTTTTGTTTGGTGATTGTTTGTTGTTTTTTTTTTTGATGATTTTTTGTTGTTGTTGTTGTTGTGTTTTGATGTATTTTGGTGATTTTTTTTGTTTTTTTGTATTTTTGTTTTTTTTGATTTGTTGTGTTGATTTTTTTTTTTGATTTTTTTTTTTTGTTTTTTTGTTTTTGGTTTGTTTTTGTTGATTTTTTTATTGTTTTTGTTTTTTTTTGTTTTTGTTTTGTTTTTTGATTTGTTTTTTGTTTTTTGTGTTTTTGTTTTGTTTTGTGTTTGTTTGTTTTGTTTTGTGTGGTTTTGTTTGTTTTGTTTTTGTTTTGTGTTTTTTGTTTTTCTTTTTTTGTTTTTTTGGTGTTTTTTTTGTTTTGTGTTTTGATGTTTTTTGTGTTTGTTTTGTTTTTTTGTTTTGTTTTTTTTGTGTTTTTTGTTTTGTGTTGTTTTGTGTGTGTGTTTTGTTTGTTTTTTGTGATTGTTTTTGTTTTGTGTTTTGTGTGTTTTGTTTTTGTGTTTTGTGTGTGTTTGTGTTTTGTGTGTTGTGTGTTTTTTTGATGGTTGTGTGTTTTGTTTTTTGTGTTTTTGTGTTTTTGTTGTTTTGTGTTTTTTTTGGTTTTGTGTGTTTTTGTGATGTTTTTTTTGTTTGTTGTTTTGTTTGTTTTGTTTTGTTTTTTTTGTTGTGTGTTTTTTTTGTTTTGTTGATTGTGTTTTTTTTGTATATTGTTTTTGTGTTTTTGTTGTGTGTTTGTGTGTGTGTTTTTGTTTTTGTTTTGTGTTTTTTGTGTTTTGTTTTGTTTTTGTTTGTTTTGTTTTTTGATGTGTGTTTTTTTGTGTTTTTTTGTTTTGTGTGTTATTTGTTTTTGTTTGTGTTTGTGTTTTGTTTTGTGTTTGTGTTCTTTTGTTTTTTTGTTTTTGTTTTTTGTGTGTGTGTGTTTTGTTTTGTTTTGTTTTTGTGTTTTGTTTGTTTTTTTGTTTGTTTTTTGTGTGTGTGTTTTTGTTTGTTTGTTTTTTGTTTTGTTTGTTTTGTTTGTGTTTTTTGGTTTTTGTTTTGTTTGTGTTTGTCTTTTTGTTTTTGTTGTGTTTTTGTTTGTTTTTTTTGTTTTGTGTTTTGTGTTTTTGTTTGTTTTGTTTTTTGTTTGTGTGTTGTTTTGTTTTTTTTGTTTTTCTGTTGTTTTGTTGTTGTTTTTTGTTTGTTTTGTTTTGTGTTTTGTTTGTTTTTGTTGTGTTTTGTTTTGTTTTTTGTTTTGTTTTGGTTTGAGTTGGGGTTTTGGTTTTGTTTTGTTTTGTTTGTTTTTGTGATGTTTTGTTTTTTGTTTTGTTTTTTTGTGTTTGTGTGTGTGTTTTTGTTGTTTTTTGTTTTGGTGTTTTTTTGGTGATTTTGTTTGTTTTTTGTGTTGTTTGTGTGTTGTGTTTTTTGTGTGTTTTTTGTGTTTTTTGGTGTTTTGTGTTTTTTTTGTTGTGTGTGTTTTTTGTTTTTTGTGTGTGTTTTGTTTTGTGTGTTTTGGTTTAATTTCTTGTGTGTGTTTTGTATATGTTTCGTATTGTTTGTTGTTGTTGATGTTTTTGGTTTTGTTTTGATTTGTTTTGTTGATATGTGAAATTTGCTTTGTTTGTGTTGTTTTTTGTTTGTTTTGTCTGTTGTTTTATTTGTGTTTTTGTTTTTTTTGTGGTGTTTTTTGTGTGTGTGTGTGTTGTTTTTTGTTTGTTGTTTGTTTGTTTTGTTTTGTGTGTGCTTTTTCTTTGTGTTTTTTGTTGTTTTTGTGTGTTGGTGTTGGTGTTATGTGTCTTGTGTTTGTGTGTTGCTGATGTTTGTTTTGTCTTTGTTGTGTTGTGTTGATTTGTGTCTGTTGTGTTTTTGTTTTTTGTTTGTTCTTTGTGTTGTGTGTTCATTTGTGTTGATTTTTGTCTGTTTTTTGTGTGCTTGTGTTTTTTTTTTTTGGTTTTTTTTGTGTGTTTTGTTTTTGGTTTGTTTTTTTTTTGTTTTTTGTTTTGGTTTTTTTTGTTGTTTTTTTGGGTGTTTGTTTTTGTTTTGTGTGTGTTTTATTTGTTTTTTTTTGTTGTTTTGTTTTTGATTTGTGTTTTTTGTGTTTTGTTGTGTTTTTTTGTTGTTTTTGTTTTTGTTTTTTTGTGATTGTTGTTTGTTTTTTTTTTTGTTTTGTATTGTTTTTTGGGTTTTGTGTTTTTTTTTTTGTTTGTGTTGTGTATTTATTTCTTTTGGTGTTTTTTTTTTTTTTTTGTTTTTTTGTTTGTGTTGTTTTGTTTGTTTTTTTTGTGTTGTTTTTGTTGTGTTTTTGTTTTTTTTTTTGTTTTTTTTTTATGTTTTTTTTGTGTTTTGTGTTTGTGTGTTTTTTTTTTTTTTTGTGTGGTTTTTTTTTTTTTTTTTTTTTTTTTTGTTTTTTTTGAAGTATGTTGATATATATATACGTAAATATGTGAATACATAAATATGACTGCTTGCTACATACATATATGTATATATGCTACATACATATTCACACACGCGTTAGTACATGCTCTAGCGAAAATAAGGGTATGCACCGTTTGTTAAACCACACTGGCGTCGGTTTCAAGAACTTTATTTCAACTTTACAATAAAACATTATACACTTTATTACTTTGTTTTATTAAACGTACCTTCACCAAATTTAATTTTTTATAATTTATTTAAAATATAGTTTTAAACTTCGCCGCGCGTCACTTTACTTTTCAAATAGAAATGAAAATAATAGTAACGAAACTGATTCTCATTCTTTCAGTGGCAGCTCGTTCTTAATTTCTTCTCTCGCATGTAGAGTTGCCACACGTGATTTTTTCGAACAAAACTTGTAGTATAAATGTTTGACATAACATTTTAAATAGAGATCTTGTAAGCTATAGAAAAGTAAAGAATGAAACCACTGGAAGGTAATTCATCACTGGAGTAACTACACATTTAATGCGACATGTTTAATTCTCGTAACAGTTTTTTTTGAAACGATTCCAAAACAACTCAAACTTTATGCTGTCGGAAACATCAACATTAAAAAAGGATGTTTTTTATTATCTTATGTTACTAATTTTGGGAAAATCCTGCTCGTTCAAACAAAACTTTTGCAACAAGAGGGCGCAGTTTTGCATTTCCGCTTGGAGGAGAAGTTGCAAAATTGTACCCGATAAATAGGTGTCCCTGTATCGCATAATTTTTTGCAGTGTTATGCAAATTAAATTCAAAAAAGGGTTTTTTGGTTTTGTATTGGTAACTGAAAAACTAGTTTTTTTTTGTTTTCCCTAAATTTGTGTATTTTTTCGATTAGGTGGTTTTCTTATTTTGGTGTTTTTTCTTTTGTCAAGTAGCACCACCGTCATAAGTACAAAGTAGAGAGCGCAGTGAGCGTAAAATTCTCTTTGAAATTGCTCATGCATTGACTGTTGTTTGCTGTTGAAATTACCTGTAAGATCAGTGGTGTTAACAGAAAAATCAGTTAGACTGATTAGGAATCTGTCAATTTTACAAAATTTTGTTAACTTAAGAGCGACAATTTCTCTTCTGTTGAAATGACTAAACAAATTTGTTCGCTTGACAAAGAACTCGGTTGAATTAACCATAATTCGATAAATTTCACCGAATCTCCGTTAGTCAAGAACAACAGAACAGATTTGTTGGTTTTACTGGCACCATTTCTTTTAGTTCATTAACCAGTTTATTTCCAGTTTGTTTATTATTTATATTCTTCTTTGGACACTTTTTTTCACTATGATTATCCCTACACTTTTCGCAGTAGTATAATATCTTATATCCTAAGCTAGAGGGACTATTTTCCCATTAATATTAACTTATAAAACTTAATTTTATTACCGCTTGTCTCTCTTGTAAATAGCGACTCACTGTAGTTGTCTTCCTTATAGTTGTTGATTATAATTTCTTATGAATTTTTATTTGTTGTTTTTCGGCCTTCAATATTTAAATTATTAAATTGTTCGAGCTCAAGGCCACGCATAAATAAAAATCAAATATTTTATATCTTTCAATAAATATATTTGTTTAATGATTAATCGATATTTCGACCTAAATCTGAGATCATCCTCAGGACTAAAAAGATTACAAAACAATAAAAACATCAACAATGCATTTTACGTACATCTCTATAACACAACTTACACTCTTGGCTGTGCCTGATCGACTAATTTTAAAAGATCACATATCAACGAGTATAACCAAATATAATGTAAAGCTAATAAATACCGTAGACTATTAGTGCTTTAACAGAAAAACAAACATGTACAAATTTCTCAACTGTCCGTGGCGTCAGATACAGATTACAAATGTACATATAGATATGTACATATATCAGCTACAGGTAAACTGTTGTTGGTCTAACATTATAATACGAATATTGGTGGGACATTAAATTAACAAATTACTCTCAAAGCGCTTTTTTCTCTCTGCTTATTAGCTGCCTATAGGCCGAAGCACTATTTTCCGTGTCCGTTTTAAAATTTATCCGTTTGTCGCTCTCTATATTGATAATATGAAGCATTTCAAGTATGTATCTCTTATTATATTGCTTCTCTTGTTGCAAAATTCTCACATTGTCTAAATCTGGACAATGTCCCGTAGCGCTACAATGATGTGTTAAGGCTGCTTTTGTTATCGTTCAAATTATTTATGTTTTTTATATTCGACTTGTGTCCGGAAATCCTTGTCTTAAGCTTAGATTTAGTTGTCCCCACATATACTTTGTTGCATATGTTGGACCCGTCACCATTGCAATTAATTTGGTATATTACGTTGGATTTCTCGTATTTTTCAATCCTGGTTTTCATGTTGCTGTATATTTGTCGTAGAGTGTTGTCGTACGTGAAAGCTATTTGGAACTTGTCCCGGTCACACATATTTGAATTCTTCAGTCTGTTGGACAAGCCTGGAATGTATGTGGCTGTCTTGAATATTTTCTTGGCATCCTGCCTGATCTCAGTAGTATTCGCTTTAGCGTAAAAATCTCTTATGTAGCTATTGATTAAAGATAGAGGAAAATCGTTGCCTGTTAATATTTGCTTGATCAGGGCAACATTTTCTTCCTGGTAACATGCGTCGCTAATAGAGAGGACTTTTCTGACAAAGTTCTTTGCCGTGTTTCATGCTTGGAATAAAAGTTTATTAATCTCCCAGACGCAGTGGGTTTTTTGTACCATTTGAATGTAAGTTTATTGTTATGTATTATTACCATTGTATCTAAGAATGGTAATTTTCCGTCAACTTCCATCTCTGACGTGAAATTTATAGACTTCATGTAGCTATTTAGAATGGCCACCGTTTCTTGGACTTTATCTGTTTTGACGATAGCAAATATATCATCCACATATTTCGTTAGCAAACGTGGTTTATGTGGAAAATCGTTCATGAATTTGTTCAGCAATTCCTCCATTACAATATCTGCAATGACTGGCGATGCTAGGGATCCCATAGGCATTCCATAGCGCTGTTCGTATATTTTGTCTCTAAATTTAAAATACCTGTTGTCCTTTATGCAGAATCGTACTACCCCAAGAAATAAGTCCTTCGTTAATGAAGTGTGGCTTTTTATCAAATTCCACTTATTCTCAATAATTTTCATCACATGGTCTACTGGAACGCTGGGGTAAAGAGATACCACATCAAAAGAAACTAGACTTTCATCGTCATATATATATGTCTTTTTTTATTTTGTCTTTAAACTCGATTGAGTCTTTTACATAGAAAATGGAAGATTTTGTTATGTTCTTAAGTATGTTAGTGAGGTATTTACATATACTATATGATGGCGAATTTACTGACGAATGTATTGGTCTCAATGGAATTCCTTCCTTGTGGGTCTTTGGTAGACCATAGAGTATCGGCGCATTAGCTGTTTTGCTTAGCAGACGGTATTTTTCACTCAGACTAATCATTTTGTTTTTAAGCTTCTTTTCGACAAATTCATTATTCTTTTCTTGGAGTTTGTTGGTGGGATCTCTTTTCAGAACTCTGTATGACGTGATGTCATTAACTATTTTCCCTAACTTCGTTTCATATTCAGATTTTTCCAAAATCACTGTAACATTATCTTTATGTGCATTGAGGACCAGTAGGTGTTTATTGTTACTGAGGAACCCTTTTGCTGAATGTAGGGTGTCTAAAACAAAATTATCTCTCGTATTATAATTTGGTATTTTCAGGTGATCCCGTATTAATGTGGTTTAAATTATTTCTTTCTGTCTCTTGCCTTTCTCTGTCTCCGATGGTTTTGTATACAGTCCTCTCCGTCTGCTATTATCTTAAAAAGTGGAAAATTTTTCGTTTTTGTTGGCAAAGCATATTTTGGACCTAACGAGAGAAGCCACTGAGTGTCAGCTGGCATATTTGTTGATGTCGTGTTACAAAACCACTGGGGAATGTGTTTGATGTTTAGTTGTTGTTTTGGTTCGTCTTTAAGTCTATAAAATTTGTTCGTTTGTGTTTTCTTGATTTTTGTTGTAAGTCTGTTAGTTAGCAGAGATTCACTCTCGAAAAATACGACGGAATCTTCCTCATTTAATTGTTGTTTTAAATTTGTTGTTAGTTTATTGACCTCCTTTTCCTTTTTCTTCCGAAGTTCGGCTTGATTTTGATAATTATATTTAGTGATTTCTTTTGGACTGTTACCAAATATGATGACGCTGCTTTCTTGAACAAGCTTAAGACAAGGATTTCCGGACACAAGTCGAATATAAAAACAGAAATAATTTGAACGATAACAAAACAGCCTTAATACATCACTGTAGCGCTAAATAGCGCGGATAAATTTTAAAAAGGACACGGAAAATTGTGCTTCGGCCTATAGGCAGCTAAAAAGCAGAAACAAAAAAGCGCTTTGAGAGTAATTTGTGTTAGTTTAATGTCCCACCAACATTCGTATTATAATGTTAGACAACAACAGTTTACCTGTAGCTAATATATGTATGTACATATATATGTATGCTGAGTGCGACGTACAGTTGGAGAAATTTGTACATGGTTGTTTTTGTAAAAATTTGTTTATATTTACGGTATTTATTTGTTTACATTATTTTGGTTATATTCGTTTGATATGTAATCTTTTAAAATTAGTCGATCAGGCACAGCCAAGAGTGTAAGTTGTGTTATAGGGATGTACGTAAAATGCACTTTTTGATGTTTTCATTGTTTTGTAGTCTTTTTAGTCCTGAGGATGATCTCAGATTGAGGTCGAAATATCGATTAATCATTAAACAAATATATATATTGAAAGATATAAAATATTTGGTTTTTATTTATGCGTGGCCTTGAGCTCGAAAAATTTAATAATTTCTTATGAAGATTTTTATTTTGTTTCACAAATTTTTGTTCTGTTTTTGTTTCCTTTTCCTCATGCCTTCCAGTCAAAAAAAATAGCGACTCATTGAAGTTGTCTTCCTTGTAGTTGTTGATTATAATTTCTTATGAAGATTTCCATTTTGTTTCACAAATTTTTGTTCTGTTTTTGTTTCTCTTTTCTCGTATTCTATACGATACTTGTTATTATGTTTCCTTTGAACATGGAGATTTCTGTCTCCTTTTTAAATGTTACCGAAACTAATAGTATTAACACTTTTTTTGGTTTTATTTCACTTTTCTCGTATTCTACACGATAATTGTTATTATGTTTCGTTTGAACATGGAGATTTTTGTCTCCTTCTTAAATGTCACAGAAACTTATAGACTTAACAAGTCTCCTGAATTTGTTTCACTTTTCGCGTATTTTATACGATACTTGTTGTTATTTTGTTTTGGTAACTACAGATTTTTGTCTCTTTTTATTGTTATTGTTTTTTAAAACATCTCCTGGCAGGATCGCAACTTAAGTTTTGGCCCGGCCACGATAAGTTTAAAAAAAAACTTATTAAGCCCTTGGCTTCAAATAATAATGCGAACTATTCGGACAGCTTTACTGCACGTAACTGAACTAACTCATTTTCTTTATTTCATCTTTTTATATACAAAAATTCTCTTAAGGCTAGTTACTATATCCAAGCTTACATTTTGGGAATTCAAGCTTAGCTTAGTTTACTCTAAGTTCTTAATTCTATGGAAAGCGGATGTTTTTGGCTTATATAGTGTTGGCGTTGGCACATTTGCTTGATATCGTTTTGATACCTGTGAGTGGTGGAGTTAACTTGCATGCACTATTTATGTACGAACTGCACATATGTATTAGCCAAATAGCCTTATGAACTTTTTTTTGGCCTTCTTATTAAAATTACCACAGTTTAGTTGTCGTCTGTAAAATACATTAACAGTCTATCTTATTCAGTGAATGCTTACTTACTTAATTGGCGCTTAACCGTTTAAACGGTTATGGCCGTCCAACAAGGCGCGCCAGTCGCTCCTTCTCTCTGCCAACCGGCGCCAATTGGAGGGTGGAGCTGTGTGTAGAAGTCCACGAAAGTGGGGAAAGCTTCTCTCCGCCATTCACCTGGTAATCGTCACAACGATTCTTTTGCATGCGGTTCAAGCAGTTCACTACTTCCCGTAGCTTGCGGCCAAGTATCCTCTGGGTAGCCACTAAACATCCGTTTAGTGGTGAGATAATGTGAGAAGGCGACAACCTGGCTAGGCCACTCTGACATAATGGGCTTAAGGGGTAGCCGGGGATCTCCCATCGGCAGCGTCTGTTCACCTCTAGGTGCGGCTGCCAGCGGGCGTCTGTCTTGGAGCAGCGGCTCGCTATATAAACGTGCAAGTAATATTTTCACACCCGTTGAGCGGGTTGTGCACTGGGCTTGGGACCTGCCACGCCAAACCATACTCCAGTGAAAAGCAACAACGAGCCTAGGATAAAAAGAATACTCTCTATTGGTGACGACCATGGCAAACGTTTGAAGGAAAATGAATTGAGGGCATGCACCTGGAACGTCCGCTCCCTGAATGGGATTGGTGCAGATGCCCGGCTGGTTGATGTTCTCGTCAAAGCAAAATCTGACATCACCGCCATTCAAGAAATGCGCTGGACGGAGCAAGGATTCAGTGAGTACCATCGGATGTTGAAAGGCTGGCCCATCTAGCAAATGCGGAGGCACCCGTGAAATACACCGAGAGGGTAAAAATTCAGAGTTTTGTAGATGGCATACGGGACGTGGAAACGAAGCGAGCTACATACGCAGACCTAAAGCTGACATTTGCTGAAACGGTATCCCATGCACTGACTCAGGAAACAGCGTCACTTTTGAGTAAGCCCGCATACAAGCTCATCGCGTGGAAGTGGAAAGGCCTGACTGGGTAGACAGAATTTTGGAAGCACTGAAGTGATCACAACAGAAAAATGCCGGAATTATCAAATGCTTTAAATGTGGAAAGACAGGTCACATTGCACGTCATTGCAGCACCGGTCCTGGTAGTTCCGACTTGGCTGGTCGTAAACGCAAAGCTGGAGGAGATAAGCAACAGTGGTATGTATCTCGCAAATTGGAAGAAAATCGAGCAGTCTTACCTTCCAAGGAAATGTGGATGGCAAGGAGCGTGTACTGACTGTAGATACGGGCACATATCATTCCTTAATCCGATATGATTTGGTCAACAGGAGAGTAAAGCTATTACCTGCAGCAAGATTGCGTACGGTTACTGGCGAGTATAACCAATTCCAGGGAGAAGTGGTATGTGAAGTCTTAATTGGAAAGGTCACGGTTCTGACCAAATTTGTTGCGGCAGAGATCGTTGATGAAGTCATATTGGGAGTGGATTTCTTAGTAGACTATGACATCAGGATCGATATGCATTGAAGGACTATGTGCTATAAGACCAGGATGTACCACTCAAGTTCAGTTTGGGAAAGGGTTAAGCGAGTGCTGGTGGTGGAGAATCAGCAAAGACCACCAAAGTCAAAGGTAGTAGATCGGGCAAAGGTTGATGGAACGAATGGGTCAAACAAAGCAAAATCAAAGATACCTGCGAGAGAAACACTAACATTGCAAACCCAAATGGACGCACTTAAACGAAGGAAAGAATTTCCCAGAAAGAATGCAAGGGTGGTTTCAAGCCAGGGCGCACTACTGTTGTGAACCGTCAAGACGATAGTGATGATGCAAAGTCAATCCGTCAAGATCAAGCTCTGCGAAGTAGTTCATGGGTCAAACAACAGAGTGTGAGGGAACGGTCCAGGATAATGAGTAGCAGGATGAAACACAGGTACGACAAGAACAATAATTCGGAAGGTTTCCTGGAGGAAGATTTGGTACTGCTATACAACCCTCACCGGCGGAAAGGTCTTCCATCCAAATTTTGGTGCAGTTGGGAAGACCCGTAAAAAGTTGTGAAGAGGATCAGTGATACCATCTGCCACATACAAACCATTGGAAAACCACGAAATAGAAGGGTTGTTCATTTGGAGGGCTAGCAGCGGTTAGATCGATAGATTTGTCTGATCGGGACGATCAGACTTAGGTGGAGGGCAGTGTGACGAATATTAGTATCACTAAGTGATACTCACATCACTAAGGTTATTAAATAATATTCTAATGAATTGATAACAACTATTAAAGGAAGATGCCACTCCTGTGTACGTAAACAAATCCATCATCATTTAATCACCTATGTACATACAAGGCAACGGAGAGATACGCCCAAACACATGTAATCATCCGCCGAAATCGTACTCACATATACACACGCATATGGTTGCGGACTACAAGTATACCTGAATATGGCTGGTAACTAAACATGAAGTTCGATAAATTGCTAGACCTTGGTAGAGATATGCGAATGAAGTAACTGAGAGTATAAAGCAGCTCAAGCTGAATAGTCCGGAACAGTTTGGATCTAACCACGCTATTGGTTGTGAAGTATAAGTGTTATTGTGAAGTACTTTCAAAGTAGTATAATAAAGTCTGTTTAAAAAGAATTTCTCCACTTAAACAACTCTTCTATGACTCACGCGCATGTGAAGAGTCTACAAGTATTGCGGTGACTCACGTTCCCGCAGTTTCTCCCACATCAGTCACACATATGTGCATATGCATCCCCGCATGCGCTCGTCACATTTTGACAACTCATCGGGGCTCAACGTGCTTCCAATGCCCAAAGGGTTATATAAGCGCTGGGCGCCTTTCCACTTCCTTCTCTTTTTTCATCAACAATCCACAAGTCGAAGCATCTCCCGTAACGACACGGGATCCTAATCAGCCACAACTACAATCAACCATACATAAGTATCAACACATATAATTCCCATTTTATCCCTTTTCATTAAATAAAAGTTTCAGTTGTAATTACTTTGAAGAATTAGCAATTTGATTTTATATTTTGTAAATCTAATTTCTAATGAATTGATACAGGACTTAAATTAAAGTTCATATGTTGGACTAAGGCCAATTGTTTGAATAAATGAATATCATTGAATTTAAAATATAAATCAGCTCGTGATTTACATTGGTCTTTGCGAGCCAAATTTGAATCAGCAAATTGGCAACGCAAAAATTTCTCTCTAATTCCTTACGCAAAGAAACAACATTGGCCTTAGCTTTGACAGCGATCACTCCCTGAACACACTCACACACTTCATTTTCGGCAATCGGCAAATTTGGCAGCTCATAGGCGTAAGCAGTAAAAAACTAAAATAAGTAAAAAAAAGTCAAAGAAAAGTGCGGAAAACTAAATCAAGAATTAAAAGTAAAAGCGAAACGTGGTGGAAATTAAAAGTGTTTTACTAAACAAGTGCCGCTGCCCACCGTGGGATTTACTTAATATTTTTCAATATCATCCGTCGCCGAAAGCAGAAAAGCCATATTGCTGGCTCCACGAGGGAGCACCACATCACAGAAAGTCACCATAACAGTCCCTAGAAGCTATCCCAGAAAGCACATTGGTAAAGTACAAGGAATTATGTCCAGGTGAGTATCTGAAAACTTTCCATTTCAAACGGCAAATTTACTGTTACCGGCAAACGGTTCATATGTATATATATTATTTACATCGCCAAGTAAAAGTACTCGTTCAAGAATTATCGAAAATCCCCAAGGCGACTGATATATATACATACATTTGAGGTTAGATTTGCAACTCGTGCTGAATACCCTCATTCTCATAATACATAAATTCCTCCCATGTAAACTCCCACAAACATGCATACATAATTTTTAAGCAAATTCTCGCATTTGGCGTTAAAATTCTTAATTTTCATCAAACATACATGGGCATAAAATATACGGTCGAGTCTTTGTTGTTGTAAATTTTTCGTTCGAGCATTTTTGCATACAAAAAGACATCGATATACCAGCAAACAGTTGCGCATCGTATCGACTTGAGAGTTTCAAATAATAATTTTCAACCAAAATCCCACTTTCAAGAAATTAATCCCTAAATCACTCCAAATTGTGATATCACAGCCATTGTTGCGTTCTTTGAAAATCCCATAAATGTGCAAGTCCCGTACGAAAATATATAACTATTCTTAGTCCCTTCTACCATTTTCATATACCATATAACTACAAATTAATAATCCAAGAGGTTTGGAGCGTAACAGTTATTCTTTTTTTTAATTGATTTCGTAAAACCTAATTGCAATTCGAATACTTGTAAATTTTGGTGTTACTTGGGTTATTTGCCTATTCGTTGCGGCGTCAAGCATACGTTTTGTGTATATACGCACATTTTAAGCTGCGATTAGCGATAACATAACGTATATGTAGAAGAAGTGGCCGTAGAAGATACACCTAGACGTAGAAGTTAAAACATATAGGAATTTCATCAAATTGAGTCGATATTGGAATATATTTAACTACAGTAGCGTGCAATAAAAAGAAACGGTTGAACATATATTCAAAGATACGTTTATAAATTGTACATTCGATAAAAATCTCACTTTCAAATATAAATCATGAGAAGCTAGGAAAATTGTCCACTACATACACACATACATACCCATACAACGAGTAAAAAAGCAAGTGACAGCCTTGAGAAGGTCAACTTGACACAAGCCTCGATACCTTTAATTTCGAAAGTAATAGACTCGAGGCATTTTACTCAAAAATGGTCAGCCACCCTTATATCTGATCAAACAGAATCCCTTCTGAAAGTAAAAACACAACAGCTCGACAGATTGTGGGAATCACTCCTAGATTCCTACAGAAAAGTATCTCTTTCTCCATCCCATCAGGAGTCCACCGATTCAATAGAGCAAAAATACCAAAAGTGCTCTGAAAGTTATGAAACTTGCATGCCCAGATAATGGATGTCATGCAGTCACTGAGACCCTCCCCCCAAACGTCTCAGCCCCTTAATCTCCCGACCACGCCAAACCCCTCACAAGTATGTATAAAAGTACCCCCTGCGATACCGGAATATTTTACTTTAGCTACGAAGATTGGCCGTCCTTCCGTGACATGTTCACGGCGGTGTATATCAATCATCCCAAATTAACCCTTGCGCAGAAATTGTACCACCTACGAAACAAAACCAAAGGCAAAGCAGGAGCAATCGTGAAGCAGTATCCATTGGTTGATGGGAATTTTCAATTGGCCTGGGAAGCGCTAAGAACACGATTTGAGAATAAACGGATTCTCATTGATATGCAACTTAAGACGCTTTTTATTATTACTCCAGTCATGTCGGAAAATAGCGAGGGAATCCAAAAAGTACAAAATACCATTAACGACTGCTTGATTATTCTCAAATCCCAAGGGGTCTCGGTGACCGATTGGGATCACATTCTGATTTATGTGTGTTCCACCAAGCTTCCCGAAGAAACCCTTTCTTTATGGGAGCAATCCTTAAAGAGCTCCCCAACTGGTCTCAAATGAACCAGTTCTTAACTAGTAGGTACGAGGTAGTTGAATGCCTACATGGGTACAAAAGTACCAAATCCCGGAACACAGTTACTACCAAATCTCCCCCAAGTTACAAATAAGCCCAACCCAAAAGCAAACGGTAGAACTTCCTCTACTACATCCTCTCAAATACAGCCTTACTTCACACTGAGTCAAATCAGAAGTCCAGGCATCCGATATATGACCTAACCAAACGCAATTGGCAGGAATCCCCTTCCTCATCCAAGACTAGTCTAGGTAGTAAGTAAAAGATCCAAGCGAATTTCTCCACCAATAATGAGAAAAACACTTCTTCCCACCGCCCAAGTTCAAATTGAACACCTGGGTTCGCTTTATACCTTAAGAGCCTTAATTGACCAGTTCCCAAAAAACTTTTATATTCACACTCGTTTACAACTCCCTACATCTAAAGACAATTTTTAAGTCACAGGAATGGGTACAATTGTCGAAAATGCAAACCGAGTTTGTCAACTTACGCTAGTTTCCCAGCGCTACAACACACGCATCAACACCAATGCGATCGTTTTGAAAATCTAACGAGTTTTCTCCCATCTTTCCAAATCCCTAAACCAGACATTTCCCAAATTAAAGATTTAGATCTCGCTGATCCCTATTTTTACACTCCCGGCCAAATAGATCTTATTATATGCAGTGATCGTATTCCTCAAATTCTTCTCCAAGGCATAAAACATCAAATTCTTGGCAGCTTACTCGCGCAAAATACCATATTTGGTTGGTACCTTAGTGGACCCCTATCCTCCACTTATTTTGCCACTTTTCATACATACGCTACTGAGATCTCCGATGAAAATCTCAACACGCAACTGAAACGTTTCTGGGAGACAGAAGAAGTGCAAAAATCACATCAACCATCAGATGGCGTCGTAATCTGCGAATCGTTTTACAAAGAAACCACTTACAGACAATCTGATGAACGTTACGTGGTACGTCTACCATTTAAATCGGAATTTCCCTCCAATCTCTACCTAGGTCCCTCTCGGGTGCAAGCCATAAAGCAAGCCATTCGAATGGAGCATATACTCACTAAGAGCCCAGATCTCAAGGACGAGTACGATCGTGTCTTAGAAGAATATCTCATGCTGAATCACATGAAACCCATCGATCCCAATGAAATTCAGGAAAACGGTAATTATTTCTCATATTACCTTCCTCAACATTCAGTAGTCAAGCCAGATAGTAAATCTACTAAGGTTCGAGTAGTTTTTAGTGCCTCCAAATCAACCTCATCTGGCAAATCTCTGAATGATATTCTCCGCATTTGTCCCACTCTGCAGTCTAATCTAATGTTAGTAATTTTAAATTGGCGTCTTTACAAATTCGTATTCACGGATATATACAGCAGATGTACCGCCAAATTTATTACACGAGGAGGATCAAACCATTTCAGAGGATTCTTTTCCGAAGGAGAAACGAAACAAAGCTTACCGATTTTGCCCTCAAGACTGTCACGTTTGGAGTAAACTGCACGCCGTACTTAGCATACACACCTTAAATCAGTTGGCGAATGATTCAGAGTCACTTATCCCCTAGCAAAGCGAATTTAACCGAAGAAACCTACGTGGATGACATACTGTCCGGTGGACATGACATCCCATCTTGTATCCAGGCCCAATTCCCAAACAATTATTGTTTAGTGTCTGCAGGTTTTCCCTGCTAATCATTCCCGATCTTCTTAGTCACATCTCAGCAGAAGACTTGATCGATTCAGATTTTCTGAAATTTCGATTGTTCCAGTTCTACTAAAACCCTTTTCATTCGATGGAATGCTTTAAGCGATGACTTTTCGTATACCATTGAGCCAACCCAGCCCCCTACTAGTGCAACCAAGAGGCAGATTTTATCGTCGGTATCGAAACTCGGAATGGGACTGGAACAAAATACATACCACCCTCTGGGACTGGCATAAGATATGAACCGAATGAGAAAAACTTGAAAGAAGAGAAAAGAGAGAGGAGACTGAGAAAGAGATAGAATGAGACGAAGATGGAGATAGATGAAGCGAAAAATACGGATAGAGGAATGAATACAAAGATTAGGAAAAAGTGTAGAGGGCAAGGGCAGAGTTAGACGGAAAAAGCTTATTAAAATGTATGCACAAATTTAGGGCAGAACAACGTCTGCCGGGTCTGCTAGTAAATTATAAAATTAAAGAGATTGGCCTTAGAGTTGACTGTCCAAAGTATGGATACGGAAATACAAATGATGGTAACTCCTCAAGAAGATTTTTTGAAAACGATGAAGTGACTGCTCGCATAACAGGAGTTGATAGAGATATTGTGAAAAGATTGGGAGTAATTTAAAATATTTTTAAACTGCCATGAACCAGTTAATGGACCCAAATTTGGAGAATATGCATCTAAAACTACAGAGTTTCTGCATCAAAAGTATCCTGTGAAGAAACTTACACCAACGGTACATAAAATTTTAGCACATGGAAAAGATTTAATAGAGTACCAGTGCTTACCATTAGGAGAATTGTCTGAAGAAGCTCAAGAGTCTAAGAACAAGGACTACAAAAGATATAGATGTATGAACACCTGCAAAGTATTAGGAGTTAGACAAAACGAAGACCTTTTCAACATCTTAGCTATCTCTTCTGACCCATTCATATCATCTATGAAGTATGTAAGAACACAAAAAGATCTTACAGATGCGTATAGCTCAGAAATGTTGCTTTCTTAGATATATGTTCCAGTGACGATGAGTATGTTAAGATAAGATAAGTTTCTCACTTCTTATCACAACAATGAAAAAGAGATTTACTAATCAATTTTGTTACTTTATTGAAAAATAAGATATCTATGTACAAGTTAATTTTTTATTTCAAATAAAAGAATTAATAATTTAGTAATTTCTACATATATACTTTTCGTTATTGCATTTCTCTAAAGTTTATCAAATTTATTTTAAAGCTTAGCATTTCGCCTTCAAACGAGTATTAAGTTTTTATAGAAATCAATACGTCTATCGAGTTTGGTACAAATTGGTAAGTGGTTACTAAGATAAACTTTTTAGCATAAATGGGCAGTGCCACTCCCCTTTTCCAAAATTCGTTGGCTGTTTAATCTTTAGCTCAAATGAAATTTCAGTGAACCACTTTCAATAACTTTTAGTTATTAATAAAATACATATTTGGCTTGTAAATTACATGTAAAATTTTACGATGAATTTTGAAGCACCTTGTTATTGTGGCACCAAAAACGGACATTTGAGTTTTATAAGAGTATTGCCATTTAAAAGAAACAATACGCCTATCGATTTTGGGTAGTTATTGATTACGTGACTCTTTAGATACAACTTTTTATCATAAGTGTACAGTGCCACGCTATCTTATCAAAAATCATTAGTTTATCTTATTTAATGCCTAAATACGTCATTATAAGACAATTCTAATTTTTTTTATTTCTTACTTAAAACATTTTGTTTTTGAATTTTTCTCAAAAATTTTCGAATTTGACGAATTTTTTTGAAGCAGCCTGTATCTGTGACATTCTGAACTTTCACACAATAAATTCCAAATAATAAATATCTTTATTGGTTCAAAAGTTATGATCTTTGCAAAGAAAAAACTCAAAGGCGCCACTGTGCGTCGTATCGTTGAACAAAACATAGTAGAAATTGTGGAAATGATGTATCATGTTTTTCTCGTCAAATTTATTTTTTCAAATGTTCTTTCTTCGTTTAATTTACAGATACATTTAGTTATTTCAACTGTATCTAATCGTGCGCACGTGTTTTATTGTGTTTTTCATAAATTTTTTGCACGGTTGTATTTCCGTTTTGTCTTTTGGACATATGCGTGTGGGTGTATTTCGACCGCGCATTTTTTGTTTGGCACATGTGCTTTTCTTAAATTAAGTTCCTGCGTTGAACATGGAGTTTTAGTGAATTTTTTTCCTTTCTCCTTGAAGAAAATGCCTCGAGCCAGACGTCAAAATATTGGTCGACTTACGCGTAGTGCTAACAGAATGTTACTTCAAAGACGAGCGCAAAGTATTGATGACCTGTCACATGAAATACGACGTGAACGATATGCACGAAATAGGTCTGCAGAACTACCAGCGGCAAGAAATCCAGCACGACAAGACAAATACGACGTTCGTGTTCTAGAAAATATGTATTCGTGCTGCTTAATTACGATCCACCATTGTGAAGCAGCTAAGTTTCTGGCGTGAGTTTGATGATGAATGATTGATTGATGTGATGTGACTGTGATTTGATGTGATGATGATGATGATGTTGAAACGGCTGTGTTGTTTGTTGGCATTGGTTGGTTTTGTGTTGTAGATACTGGCCAAAGTGTAATTGCGGCATTTGAACACTCCCCTGATCCATGCACTTCATTGATTATTTTGTGGAGGATCAGCAATGTCGAAGCATTTTATGAATCGATAGCAGTCAGGACAGACCCGGCCAACGTTTTTTGATTTTGGGTGTTCTTCTGCCCCTACATTTGGTCTATCTGCATATGTTTTAATAACTTTTTTCCGGTTTTCTACTCTGCGTCTTTTCAGCCCCTAACTGAAACTTTTTCCTATATCTTTGTATTCACTCCTCTCTCTGTTCCGTATTTTTTCGCTTCAATCTTCTATCGCATCTTCGTCTCTCCTGTCTATCTCTTTCCTCATGTCTCCTTCTCTCTTTTCTCTCTCTCAAGTTTGTCTCGCTTCGTTCTTCATATCTTACTGCCAGTAAGGAGTCCCAGAGGGTGGTGTGGTGGGTGTAGGTATGTATGTATTTTGTTCCAGTCCATTCCGAACAGTCAAGTCTCAGTTCTCTCATTCTCCGTCCCAGTCCTAGTCCTAATCACACGTTTACAGTAGTCCCAGTCCGTCTCTGGTCTACTTCCGCGGAAAACACATTCGGTATCGCCGTTATTTAAAATACTATATAGCAAATTTTTATAGACCAAATTTTCCAGCAAAAAAGCAAAAGAGCAAATCGAATAGAAATAGGACGTATGTAAATAGCGTATGTAGATATATTAATTCTGTCTTTATTTCGGCTTTTTCCTTCGCATGCATACATATTTATCAGTTTTGCCAGGGTTGATTTGTGCTGATGCGACCTTGTGTGATGATTGCGATCTAAAATCGAAGGGAATATCACTATGAAAATACATATAGCTCTCAGCAACAGCTGATAGCCATAATACACACACATTCTAGTATCCGGCCGCGCGCCGGTCTTCTCACCTATGTTTGTGGCCTGATATCTGGAGGACCCCTCTACTAAGTGTCACCAGCGGCAATATAAATAAACTTACTGTCTGTACTAAAGCACATATCAACAGCTTTCAAATTTGATTTGATATCCATAATTTTTAAAACACTTCCTACAGTGTTACCCTGTTGATGCACGTTTTGGGCCTATATCTCGAGACCCTAGTCACCAATAGGTATGAAAACTACCCTGTACTAAGCATCTCATCAACAGCAGCTTCAATTTCATCACCCGTAATGTAACACGTATCTAGGCAGTCACAGGCCCACGTTTTGGCGTCCGTAGCTTTGGCCGTGTGACGTATATCTCTACGTATCGCGTTCGTTCGGCGTTTCAGTATTCGTTCGTTACGTCGGCGTTATATTCTAGGACCCTATAATAAGTCACAACAGGAAAGTATGATATGAAAATTACCCTTCCCCTTACTTTAAAGTACTCGTAACCACACACAAGCTTCTTCATATGTTATCCATAATCTACAAAACATATTCTAAGGGGTAGGGGGTTACCGGGGGATTTCCACGTTTTGTTACCGGTTTGTGTGTGCCTCACTATATGCTCGCAGACCCTAGGTCACCCAGGGGGGATCATTTTTGTTTTTGTTTATTATTTTTTCGTGTTATTAAGACGTCGCTTTTTTATTTTAGTAATTGTTTACAGAGGCATGAAGCGTTTAGCTCCGCTTAAAATAACCGTCTTTTGCCTAGCTATATGTAGTATACGGTTTGTAACACTTGTATATTCCCTATATTGATAGTTCATAAATGTATTTTAGAGCGTCATCAAATGCTAAACTTGTCCCATGTTTAACACTTTAATTTGTTTACAGTGTAGTGATAGTGACATAGCTCCCTTTTAAAAACAAACTGTCATTTATTCATTAACAACTAAATCGCTCTTACCTACTACTGCATTTCTTTCAATGTCAATTTTCTCGTTTTGGGCTGTGTTGTTTTGTATACATCACCTTGTTGTTCTTAGATCAGTCATTGTATGTATTACTTTAGACATCATGCTGGTTACTGCTCTTCATAAGATAGTTACCGCTTGGCCATTTCAGTGATGTTTTCACCTATTATACTAATCGTTCCCTCCTTCCTCTCTCCTTTATGTATGACGGTATGTTGTAGTAAACATTGCTATTACATACGAGGGATATCACCGATTCTTATCACTTAATTTCGATAGCTCTGATTGAGTGATCGAATTTAGTTTATACATTTTTGCCCCATTCGTATTATTCTTTAATACTAAATAAGTTGTAATCGCTGAATTGTATTTTGATTGTAGTCGTTCTTAAATCTCCATTCACTATGGTGGTAATTTTGTTATACAAGTTTCCCAACTTCTATTTTAACGTGTGCTAGCTTAGATATACGTGAAACAGCATCCTGTCACCTCACATCCTGAACTTGTTATAACTTCGTCACTTCAAATGTGATTAACTATTTTGATTGTAGTGATTGTTTAATTGTCACTCGTTTGCTTGGTTTACTATTGTTATGTTCACACTATTCACATGTTAAATTAAGTCCTTCATATCGTATTGTCAAAGGAAACACAGTCATATCGCCATCCAGTGCGATATCGTTTACTGTAGTTTCTAGACTAATCCATCCTTTTCCTTCTCTTTTGATTTTGTGAACTACTACTAGCGGCAAGTGTCTTAACATTGTCACTATACACCTCGCGCACTTATTCAGAGGATTTCATGTTTGGATGGTACACGGCTTCCCCGCACAGCTAACTGAGTTTTCATCTATGCAAGCGTCACTGGGTTTAATATGTTGTTTTCTGTACGGTTCAGTATGGCTTTGATTACTTCCTACTATCTTATTCTTAAAGTACACATTTTATTCTAGTTTCTATACTAGACCGTTTTTATCCTGCTTTTCCTGACGACATAACACTTACATACTTGATGCATTCACACACTGCTTGCCATCGATACCACACGTTATTAGCTATCATGGACTCTCTTCGCTGCTTTCTTGTTTTTCACACTTTACTGATTCATTCATTATGGATATTATCCTGGTATTCTTTTCTTCTTCTCTGCAGTTTTTTATTGGGTTCTAATAATACTAAGCATTTAGAATTTTCGATCTTTGTGTAGATTTTAGTAATTTATTGTTTGTGTCTTTTATGTTTATATTTTTATTTTATTTTATATTTGTTATTATCCGTTCAATTTTATATTCTAGTTTTTTTATCTTTACTTTTGTTTATTTTATGTTTATTTATTTTTTTTTTTTATGTTTAATTTTTTCCTTTTTTTTTTCTTTCATTTAATTTATCAATATTTTTATTTGTCATTTTACTTTTATTTTTCTCTATTAATATTTATTATTTTTTCTCCTTGCTATCTTAATAATACACTTTACACGTCTCGTGTTTTTGGATTTTATATATTCTATATATTTTTTTATTAATTTTATATTCAATGTCTCTACATTCATTTCTCTCTTTTATTTTCTTTTTTTATTATTCTTTATTATTAATGTATTAATGTAATCAATAATTTTTTTAGGGGTGATCCATTTTCTGCTTCATTTTGTGTTATAAATTGCTGGAAACTACTTCTACTATTATCTCTTTAATACCATAATTACTCTTAGATACACCTTACTTTTTATGATGTTTTAGCAGAGTTTGTTTTTTCTTGTATTTGATTTAACTATATGATTGCTGTATCTGTTGTTTTGTTATATTTCTTTGAATTTAAAAACTAGATTTTCATACTTTGTTTATCTTTTTTCAAAATATTAATAGATCTTTTTTTTTATCATTTTTTTATTATTTGTATTTTTATGTTATTTCTTATATATTTTTTTTTTTGTTGAGTTTATATTTTTATAGCCGCTATGTAGGAGTTGTTGTTGCTTGGAGTATTAGAGTTAGTGTGATTTTTTGATTGTTGTCTTTCATGAATCTGTTTTATTTTTCAATAATCTTATTTTTTCTCTTTTTTATTATAGTCTTCTATAGTTTTGTCTTTTTTTTGTATATTCCTTTTTTTTGTTTTTCATACCTGTTAATTTCTATTTGTTTGCTAGATTTGTTTTTTAGGATGTTTTATTGTTGTTTTTTATTGTTATGTAGTGTTATTATTTTTATTTCTATCAGTCTGTTGTGTGTTGTTCAATTAATTTTTATTTTTGTCTCTACCATATATATTATAGTTGTCTTGTATTGTATGTTTACTAGTTATTTATTTGTGGATTGAATTTTTGTTATTTGTTTTTTTTGGTCGTTATTTGTCTTTTATTTTTAATCTTTTATTTCCATTTCTCATTTTAAATACGTTTTTTTTTTATTTCTTTTGTTTTTGTTTTTTTTACTTTTTTTGTTATTTTATTGATAATTTTATTTGTTATATTTTATTTGTTGTATTTGGTTTATTTTCATGTTGTATTTTTTTCTACTGTTTTATGATGTTTTTATTTCTTTCGTTTTAATGATTATTAGTTTATGTTTATTTTTACGTATCTTTATTATTAGGTATTATAGTTAATGTGCATTATATTCCTCTCAACATATTAACCTTTAATTGTTAACTCTCTTTTTCATTTTAACTTGTTTTCCGGTTAAGTGATTCTTTTTTATTTCTGTTTTTAGTTATTGGCATTCTTTTATTCTTTTATCTAAATTTATTCATTCATTATTTTACAAACTTTCTATATTACTGCTAATTTTTTTGTAACCATCAATTTTACAATTCTGTCTCTTTTATTCTATGGACTTTTTCTTTTTTTGGTTATGTATTATTTGCTTTATACTTATATTTTCTGTTACTTATTACCTTTATCAGTATAATTTTATTTTATATTTTTAATTATTTATTTGCATTATTTGTATTCTTATAGAATTAGCATAATATTTTTATTCATGTAGATCTTTTATCTCGGATATATACACATCATTTCTCATATTTGGCTTCCTGTATTTATATCATTCGTCTTAGTCTTTTATTATCTTTTAGCTTTTGGAAATTGCGTTTTCTAGTATTATATGTTTTTTAGTTTGTAACCTTATATGAACTTATAACGATATTCATCTTCTTGGCATGATTCTTAGTTCCTGTTGAGTAGGCAAGTACGGCGATTTAAGTATTTAGTAGTTTTCATTAATGATGGTTGATATGTGGGTGTTCACATTTGACAATTATGTTGAATAGTGTCTTGTCCTTGAGTCAGAACACACTGCCCTTACATTATCACCACCATTTTATAGTATTCTTTTTTTTTTAATTCCTATTATCTATCTTTTTTACGTAATTAACTTTACTAGTTTATGACCTTTTTCTTAATTTAGTTTTATTTTATCTTCACTTACTTTTTTGTATTTATTTTATTTTATTTCTCTTTCTCTGTTGTAATAATTTTTTATTTATAAATAAGATATTCTTGTTTGTTTTGGTCT
>JARSSU010046741.1:0-13907 GCA_029619165.1 Eurosta solidaginis
ATCTGTGTGTGACATCTCCCTGGGCTGCCTTATTATGTGTATACTTGATTTGATTATTAACGTAAATACTGCTTGGCATAGCCTTAGCATCGCCTTAGTGATGGGATAATTTAGTGATGCTAATATCCGTGACAATATTAAAAATAAGTTTGACTTGTCTTGGACTTGTCCTTACAAAATCAGCTTTTTTCGAAGGACGCTCAGTTTATAGTCAAAAAATTTAATAAAATACCTTTTTGTTGTACTTCAATTGAATGAATTACTGTTTTAAACTATACTTATAAAAAATATTGCTAATATTACATTTTCGCATAAATTAAGAGCATACAGTTAGTCATGTCACGTAGTCACGTTAAAGTATAAACGATTACGTCTCTTAGGCGTATTTTAAAAACCAATCGTATATATGTGTTCAGCAAACAAAAAGTACTACTAGAAAAAGACAGACAAGCTGGGTATGGTAGTGCTGAGAAACTGAGAATGAGAATGTTCTCTCTTTACGATTGTGGACGACTGAGCAGCAAATTAAAATACGACGATACGTCTCACAGACGTACGTTTATCTCACTAGAGGTTTTAAAATTATTGATGTGCATTCACACGTCACTGCTTTAGCATCGGCATAGAGATCGGCTAGTACAACCTTAGTGTTGCTAACACTCGCATTAAAACACTATGAGCGCCTCCACCTAGTCTGTTCGTCCGATCAGGACCAAAAATCTCTCGATCTAAACGCTGTAGCATCTCCAAAATGTACCACCCTTCTACTCGTGGTTTCCCAATTGTTTGTTAGCGGTAGATGGTGTCACTGATCTTCCTTCGCCAACTTGTAGGGGCCTTCCCAACTGCACGAATTTGGATGGAACACCTTCCCGTCGGTGAGGGTTGTATAACAGTACCAAATATCCCCCCAAGAAACCTTTCCGAATTATGTTCTCTTCGTACCTGTGTTTCATCGTATACACAATACCCTGGTTCGTTCTTCACACTATGTGTTTGGCCAATGAACTACTTCCTAGAGCTTGCGCTGGACGGATTTGCTTTGCATAATCAGTATCGTTCCGACGCTTCACACAGTAGTGTGCCCTGGCTTGAAAACCACCCTTGCATTCTTTCTGCGAAATTCTTTCCTTCGTTTAGTACGCCGTTAGGGCTTTTCAATGCCAGTGTTTCTCTCACAGGTACCTTCGGTTTTGATTGTGATTTGATTTCGTCCATCAACCTTGCCGATCTGCTGCCTTTGACTTTTGCCGTTTTGTCGGATATATCTTTCACAAGCACTCGATTACGCTGAACCCTTCTTCCAAAACTGAAGTTAAGTGGGCACAATCCTGGTTCTCATAGCGCATAATCTTTCTTGGCATATCGATTCTGACTGTATGGACAACTAAGAAGTCCACTCTCAATATGACTTCATCAACGATCTCCGCCACAACGAATTTGTAGAACCATGACCCTCCCAATAGGATTCACATATCACTTCTCCTGGACTTGGTTATACTCGCCTGTACCGTACGCAACCTGCTCCAGGTAACGGTTTTACTCTCCTGTTGACTATATCAGATCGAATCAAGAAGGGATGTGCCCGTATCTACAGTCAGTACACGCTCTTTGCATCCACATTCCTCTGACGGTAAGACGCTGATTTCCTTCCCAATTTGCGACACAGATATCACAGGACATTCAATCGCTGAGCTAGCTCTTGATTTTTACATCTGGCACGCTCTGCTTATCTCCTCCAGCTTTTGCGTTTACGGCCCACCCAAGTTGTGAACTACCAGGGACCACAAGATCGCAATGACGTGCAATGTGACCGGGGCTCCCGACTTTGAAGCATTTGATAACTTTTTCACTCCGCTTTTGCGATCCTTTCAGCGCCTCCAAATTTGTGTCTACCCACTCTGCCTTTCTACTTCCACACGGCTGCTTTGAATACTGGTTACACAGACGCGACGTTGTTTCCTGAGTCAGTGCATGCGATACCGTCTCAGCAAAGTTAGTTTTGGATTCGCATATGTGGATCCGCTTCGTTTCCACATCTCGTATGTCATTTTGAAGCTCTGGATTTTTACCCTTTCAGTGTATTCCACGGGTGCGTCCGCATATAAGATAAGCAATCTTTCATTATCTGAAGCAAACTCCTGCAATGTCTCATTTTGCTTTTTGGTAGCGGTTTTGCAATCAATTTGGAATATTTGTTTCTATGCTCGCTTCCATAACATCGTTCCACAGCAGCCATCAAGGCGTCATAGTTGTCCGCTCTCCTTCGGAATCGTCTGGAGTGATTTCGGCTGCTGGCCTCTTCAATGCCCGAAACACGCCAGTGCAGCAACTTTATCTTCCGCATTCACGTTGTCACTTGCTGCGGTACTTCTCAAACTGTAGCTGAAGACCTGATAGGAACAGAGAACCGTCAAAGGATGGTGTCTTTACCATTCGGAGTGCTGCTGAAACAGCTGGCGATTTAGTTGTAACTGCTCCATACGACCTTTCAAATCATCGACTTGCTGCCGAAAGTGGAGCGATTTTTTGCATGTCCTGCGCTTCAGTTTTGATGTATACCCTTGCTTCCTGTCCTGAGAGTTGCTGAAGATATGTCGAGATGCTTTGCGACTTGCAACTTGCTCAGCCATATATGTCTCGGTTCTTCTACTGTGTTTCCATCTTAGATGTAATCTGTGTCGTACTGTGATTACCAGTGTTTTACATCTTGGATGTAAACGTGCTCCTGTGCTTCCAGTATGGGATGACATGTTGGTGGATATTTGTGATGCCATGTGTTCGACAGTTGTGCGACGACATATGCAGCAATATCATGTTCAGGTCAGTGTCGCCACATTGTCTGCGGTGTGTTCTTCCATTTTGTTGTTGTGTCCTCGCCTATCAAGATGAAAGTCCTACTCTTCCACGTCAATTCCTCTACTTCCATTGCCTGTCGGTAGTCGTCCTGACCAGTTCGAGGTCAATGCCGGTTGTATCATCTACGGCTCTACCAACTCCTTCTTCAGTTGTGGATCTTCAACTTCACTTAACTTTGCATGTCAGTTGTATTCGAAGTTATCGGAATTTATTCAACAATTTCTCTTCTGACACCATGTAACAAATTTACTTGCAATTTCCCTTATTTGCAATCTTCTGCTAACATAAGTATCTCTAAGCTGTTAATAAATAACTCCAATATTGAATATTGGAAAAATGGCCTTTTATAAAGTACTTCACAAATCATAGTGTACAAGTACAAGGTGTTGAACTTTCTTTCTGACAGGCACTCGCTTAAGTGAGGCATAAGGGAAATCTGGTTGCCATTGTTGTTTTTCGCGTTGAAATCGGTCAATTAGGGTTCTGTGCAGAGATGTAAAAGCTCTTGGAACAGGGTTTATGTAGTCCCAAAAGTGTTGCTCCTATTCCACAGCATTTTAATTTTATATCATGGCGAAAAGTGTTCAGTTCAGAGTTACTGATTTTCTTTAAGTTTATTTATTACGGAGCGTTACTCCTTTTAAGTGTAAAAAAACAGAGAAAACGTAGAGTTTATTGTGAAAAACTTTGTTAGTTTGAATTTCTGTACCCAAGTTCACTATATTTGTGTAACACAAGAATCTGGAGGTCAATTCCTTAACTATGAAAAAACTGAAAAATGTACATTTATTGAAAACTCATTTGCACACACAATTTACACTTTGAATTTAGTGGTTGTTTTTATGCACAAAATTTGGAAACTAAAAAGAAAATTTTCATTTGTCAGAAAAGTAAAGAAAAAACGGCTTATATGTCAAAAAACCCTATCGGAAATACAACTGGCTTGTTTGCTTTTAATGAACTACTTTGCATTTTTCTTGTATTTCGTTAGTTTTTTAAATATAGTTCACACACTTACCCAAGTATTGAAACCTGTTGGCTCCTCGACAAAAAATAAAGAGAAAAATACATAGAAATAAAGTAGTGTCATATAGGAGTTTGATTGTTTGCACTTACAGCATCATTTTATTTGCAGGAGACATTTCACAGCTACAAAAAAATTAATGCGGATTTACACAGACGCTTTGGTGTTTTCCATTCATTAATCATCTGTCGGGCGAAGATTCGAAAAATTTAATAAATGCTTTGGTTGCGTGCCTACGCTTTGACAACGCCATACGAAAAAAACATTGAAACGCCGTTCGTTATCTTTGCTTTGGTGCGACCAAAGCGTATATAATTTTGCCCTATGCATTTGTGTAAACAGCTTAGAAGGGAAATTTTTCCATGTTACACGTGTGGCGCTTTATATTTTGACTATATTTAAAATAAATTTTGCTTTCCGTATGTTTCCGCATGTTGCAGGATACAAACCTTCTAGTATTCTTACTTCCGCGGGAAATATATGCAACTATTACATCTGTATAATATACTACAAGGTTTTATTAAAACTATACAAATGCAACTCTGCCTGAAGTACTCTTACGTACCAAAAAATGCAACTCTAGACCTGAGATTTGCATTAGTTGAGCGAGGCGGTTGGAGTTTTGACGTTTAACCGCTTAGTTGACACACTTGTATAGGACACTATGTTCACAATGCTTAATAACCAAACTGATTGATAGCTCAAATGAAAACTGATTTCGCCTCTACTGTTGTCGCCTTTTTATACTGTCTGATTTCCTCGTTGCATATTTCTAGGCTTTTCAAATTCCAGAACTTACTAGTTAGTTATGAATTCTCAGCTACAACTACAGATGTATAAATTTTATAGCTTCTCTCATACCATGCGCTTGTATGTGTGAGCGACATCCCCAATTATAATTGCATACCTTTAGGAGCATCTCAGATAAGATATTGCATGTGTTTGTGCATCTCTTCTCCGGCGTGTGCGTACATAGTGTAGACAAATGATTAAATATTGATGTGCTTTTCACTTCCACTGCTTAGCATCGGCATATGGCAGTACCCCTTAGTGTTGCTAACATTCGTAACAGTATATATACTATATATACCATCATATAGATATTATTATATATAACTCGCCGATCTCTATCGCTATGTGATTTTCACCAGCAATAGATACACTATATACGTAAGCAATCGGTGAAATTTGAAGATCTAGCTGCCCTAAAATGCGCGTAGAAATTGCGAAAAGTTTCTTATCTGTAACACAATCGGTTGTATGAGATATATACTGATCTACTACGCTCTCTATGATCTTCAGACAACACTATATGCTACATGCGTAAGCATTTGGTGAAATTGAAGCTTCTAGCTATTAAAATGGAAACTGAAATTGCGAAAATTATAATATATAACTATAATATATTCATTCATCACATCATTTATTAGGCATTTCCCTATATCTATGTGTGTACATCTTAAATTAATATCGCAAAAAGCAAACAATTTAGATCTTATGTAATATGGGATATATGTACAAGTGGATATAGGAAAGATTAAGACATTTTATGCCAATTCAGCATAGTGACAAATGTCAGTTATAGCAAATATAAACAAGTAAGGAAGGCTAAGTTCGGGTGTAACCGAACATTACATACTCAGTTGAGAGCTGTGGAGACAAAGTAAGGAATATCACCATGTGAAAAACGAACCTAGGGTAACCCTGGAAGTGTTTGTATGACATGTGTATCAAAATGAAGATGGTATTAAATGAGTACCTGTCAAGAGGGAGTGGGCCATAGTTCTATAGATGGACGCCATTAAGGATATCGCCATAAAGGTGGACCAGGGGTGGACTCTAGAATTTGTTGTTACGAATGGGTATCCAAATGAAACGTGTTAATGATAATTTTAAAAGGGAGTGGCCTAAGTTCTATAGGTGGACGCCCTTTCGAGATATCGCCAAAAGGTGGACCAAGGGTGACTCTAGAATTTATTTTGTACGATATGGGTATCAAAATGAAAGGTGGTATATGACTATTTAAAAGGGAATGGGCCTTAGTTCTATAGATGGACGCCGTTCGAGATATCGCCATAAAGATGAACAGGGGTGACTACTAGAATTTGTTTGTACGATAGGGTAATCAAACGAAAGGTGTTAATAAGTGTTTTAAAAGGGAGTGGGCCTTAGTTCTATAGGTGGACGCCTTTCGGAATATCGTTATAAAATGGACCAGGGGAACTCTAGAATGCGTTGTCAATAGGTATCAAATGAAAGGTGTAATGAGTATTTAAAAGGGGTGGGTCTTAGTTTCTATAGGTGGACGCCTTTCGAGATATCGCCATAAACGTGGACAGGGTGACTCTAGAATTTGTTTGTACGATATGGGTATCAAATGAAAGGTGTTAATGGTATTTTAACAAGGGCGTAGGCCTTAGTTCTATAGGCGGATGCCTTTCGAGATATCGCTATAAAAAATCGGTGACAGGGGTGACTCTAGAATTTGTTTGTACGATATGGTGATCAAATGAAAGGGTTAATGAGTATTTTAAAAGGATGTGGGCCTTAGTTCTATAGGTGGACGCCTTCGAAATATCGCCATAAAGCGGACAGGTGCGACTCTAGAATTTGTTTGTACGATATGGGTATCAAATGAAAGGTGGTTAATGAGTATTTTAAAAAGGAGTGGGCCTTAGTTCTATAGGTGGACGCCTTTTTGAAATATCGCCATAAAGGTGGACCAGGGGGTACTCTAGAATTTGTTTGTACGATATGGGTATCAAATGAAAGGTGTTAATGAGTGTATTTTAAAAGGGAGTGGGCCTTAGTTTATAGGTGGACGCCTTTTCGGAATATCGTCATAAAATGGACCAGGGTTGACCTGTAGATGCGTTTTTTATACAATAAGATAAGTACGTGAACTGAGTTTAGTAAAGATAAATATATCGATTTTTCGCTCAAGTTATCGTGATTTAAAGGCCGAGCGGAAGGACAGACGGTCGACTGTGTATAAAAACTGGGCGTGGCTTCAACCGATTTCCCCCCTTTTTCACAGAAAACAGTTATCGTATAGGAGCTAAGCCTTCTACCAAAATTTCACATGTTAAATGAAAAAAGGCGGAGCCACGCCCATTTTGAAATTTTCTTTTATTTTTGTATTTTTTTGCACCATATCATTACTGAGATGTGAATTTTGGCATAATTACTTATATGCTGTAAAGATATTAACTTTTCTTTAAAATTTGATGTAAAAAAATTTTTTTTTTTAAAAAGTGACGTGGTCGTTCTCCGATTTTGATAAATTTTTATTAAAGCAAGACATAAAGTAATAAAGAGTAACGTTCCTGCCAAACTTCCTCATGATATCTTCAAACGACTGCCAAATTAACAGCTTGCAAAACTTCTAAATTACCTTCATTTAAAAAGTGGCGTGCCACGCCCATTGTCCAAAAATTCTACTAGTTTCTATTCTGCTCCATAAGCTCAACTCACCTACCAAGCTTTCATCGCTTTAATCGTATTTGGTAATGAATTATCGCACCTTTTTCGAATTTTTCGAAATTTTCGATATCGAAAAAGTGGGCAGTGGACTTAGTCCATATCGTTCATTTTAAATACGGTCTGAGATGAATGCCCAGGAACATACATACCAAATCCTCATCAAATACCTCCAAAATTTACTCAAGTTATCGTGTTAAACGGACAGACGGACGGACTGACGGACATGGCTCAATCGAATTTTTTTTCGATACTGATGATTTGATATATGGAAGTCTATATCATATCTCGAATTCCTTTATACCGTAAACAAACAAACCTTTATGCAATCACAATTAATATACTCTGTGAGCTCCGCTCAACTGAGTATAAAAATAACAGTGAGGTCGGACTGTTAATAAAGTGATTAAATTATAAATAGTTGTTTATTTAAATATAGTATATAAAAGATTAGATAAAATTCCACACAAGCCCACGGGTAAATTAAAGGAAAAGCAAATACCCAGAAAAATTTTGAAAGTATTTGTTATTAAAAAACGGTTTATGTAGCAAGCCCGAAGCAATAACATTCGATTTCATTGTGCGCGAGGCCTAAGAGGAAGGAATTAACTTTCTAAAATTGCGAAGATTCCGTAAGTACGCTATTTCGATGGGAAGTAGAATTCACAAAGAGTTTTCGTGAAACAAATTGTGAAAAACTTGCTTGAATGTTGTTATGGTCGACGGTACAACGACTCTAGTTTGTGAGTTGTCCTCCAGGTTATATGTTTCCGACCTATACTTTGCAGGTAGCCACATCTAATGAAAACAATTTTTAAAACTTTGAAATAATACAGTCCTGACCTGCAAAGATATCCCTAGACTTCTAAAAAATTTCTCTCGATGTATGCAGCCGATTAACATTAGATATTTTCGAACAGCATACTTTGCAATACTAGTATGGCTGGGTTTTTTTAAGGTTGGCGCCACCCAACAGCTGTTCCGTATTTAAATTTAGATGAAAGACCAGCCAAATAAACTATTTGAGCAAAATTGTTGCAAACGGAAGTTCTTAGATGATAAAAGAAAAAACACCAGAATGACAATAAAATCCTCTTTTTCTAAAAAATCGGTTGTATGCGAGGATATAATGCCTATAGTGGTCCGATCGGTCGGTTCGACAAACCAAATGTCTAATCGGACTCACAAGTACATCCGTTCACCAAATTTATCAAGTATGTCTCAAAAATGTTTATGGACTAGTTCCGGCATACAAACACAGACCGACGGACAGACGACATGGCAAACTCAACTCATGCTCTTATCTGATATTATTTCAGTGTGTATACGTTAATGGTGGGTCTGTCTATTTTCGTTTAAGGATCTTACAATTTCGGGACGCGTGTCGACATGTTATATACCATCTTTCATTTCATGAGACGTTATAAAAATAGGTAGGTACTTGTGTGTGAGATGCAAAGCTCACTTTTTTGGTTCTCGCATGTAAAAAACTATGATGCGAATCACTTATTTCAACAATATATGACGTAAGCTATTTATTTGATTAAATTATGATGAATTTTGAAGTTTCTAGCCTAAAAAAGGGGCAAAACATTTTATATGGGGTATATAATATATGAAGGTCTAGAACAAAAGGATCTAAGTAACATCAACGTTGAATTGAGATAATTAAAGTTAATTTAAATTACTATTGTAAAACCTCGGTAAAATGCGTTGAAATGATTCGTGTGTAAATGAATGAGGTTAGTCAACTAATTCAAAGGATGTTTACTGCAGATGAAAATAACTGATAAATTTCCAAAAATATATTGCAAAAATTTCGAAACCGTTGATTGCTAGGCCAAAACAACATGCATAATTTTTTCAGTATCATTTTGTAGCCCGTTTAATTTAGTATAATAAAGGCTAACACTTAGTAGTAGGAAGTCTCGCTGATTTTTGCAATTTTTTTCCTGGATCCAAGCTACACTTAGACCCTTTGGCTCCAAAAATTGTTGCAAATACATTTCGAACGTTGATTGTCGGCCAAAGAACATGCCAGATTTTTCAGTATGCAGTTTTGTACCCGTTCTATATCTAGTATAATAGATTGCTAAAACTAATTACGTAGGAAGTCTCACTTTGATTTTCTGGCAATTTTTTTCTGCAGATCCAAGCGCACTTAGACCCTTTTGGCTCAAAATTGTTGCAATAAATTCGAAGTTATTGCCCGGCCAAAAAGAAACATCGCGAGATTTTTTTAAGTATTGCAGTTTTGTACCCGTTTAATTTTAGTATAATAAAGTGTTTTAAACTTAAGTTCGTAGGAAGTCTCGCTGATTTTAGGCAATAATTTTTTTTTTCTTACGGAGGATAAGGACTTTTTTCCGTATAAAAAGTTACCGTTAAAAACTTCCTATGGGTATAACTCAAACAAAAAAAGAAAAAAATTGCAAAAATTAGGGAGATTTTACAAAAACTAAGATTAACTTACTTACTGGCTTCAAACTTCTTACTCAAAGGATTTCTAAAAATCTTGAGAAAAAAGTTGAAAATTCGACGAATTTTCTTGAATTTGTGACCTACATTTAGGCATAGTGACATTATATTAAGATTTACAGAAAATATACAACGTACAGTTGCAGTTAGCAAAAATTTCGCTATTTTTTAAGCCCAAATATGCCTAAAGTGCCTGACCACAACAGTGTGTCTAATTATCTTCACCTCTTTCACCAAATCCAGCGAGACTTCCTACGAACTTAAGTTTAGCACTTAATTATACTTAAATTAAACGGGCTACAAAACTGCATACTTGAAAAAAATTCTTGGCTTCTGAGCCCTTCATATATACCACCGAACTAAGACAACAATATATGCTATATTACGTAAGCATATTGGTGAAAATTTGAAGGTTCAAGCTGTTAAAATGGGCCAGAAATTGCGCAAAGTTCTTTTATCTGAACAAACGATTGTAGAGATATATACTATGTATCACCACGGATCTCAATGATTTTTTCAGACAACATATATGCATACACGTAAGCATTTGGTGAATTTGAAGCTCTCTAACTGTTAAAATGGTTTGAAATTTGTGCAAAAAAAGTATAATATACTATATAGGTATACTATATATACCACCATATATATACTATTATGATTTTTGCAGACAACATATCTGGCTATATACGTAAGCATCGTTGAAATTTGAAAGCCTCTAGCTCTTGAAGTAGGCAGTAATTACGAAAAGTTCTTATTGAACAATCCGTTGTGGGGATATATACTATGCTAAAAACTGGATAGTAGAGGTGATGGTGATATCATTGCTGCACGCAAACACCTTCGAGCTTCAATGGCTTCATTTACATAATACTGATCTTTGCTGGATCAATATGCATTAAATTGCAAGGCGCTTGTGGTTTCCAGTAAATTTGGTGTCTTATATTCCGCCGGTATTCTGATGGCCCTATATAAGGCACATGTGGATAATATATTGACTGTTGCAATAATACAATTGGAGACAATCAAACTTTGTATCCTAGGGGATTTTAATATGGGTAATATTTAATGGAGCTCGTTGGATGGTAATGCCGTTCTAACTCCATCGAATGTTATTACGTCTCGGAGTCAATATACTTATTGATAACTTTCAATGTATAGAACTAGTACAAATTAAATAGCTTTTAAAAATTACTAGACAGGTGTCTTAGATCTAATATTTGTAAGCTACAATGTTAACCATAAGCTCTCGATAGCAGCTAGTTACATCTCCCCTCCAATCAGCATCATAGCCACTGATGCTGAAGCTTGAGTTTTATCAATATTTTTAACATACCAACATGTGATAAGAGCGGCCTTTAACTACTCCGATGTAATTGATGAGTTAAACATCTTGTTTGATTTGAATTGGGACCGTCTTTTTAGAAATGCAGATGTA
This sequence comes from Eurosta solidaginis, assembly GCA_029619165.1. Lineage (NCBI taxonomy): Eukaryota > Metazoa > Arthropoda > Insecta > Diptera > Tephritidae > Eurosta > Eurosta solidaginis. Next base: position 11,277 of record JARSSU010046741.1, read on the forward strand.
ACTGGTTGTTATGATATTTTTAAGTCAAAAATTTATGACATCTGTGTGAATAGCATCCCTGTTCATAGAGCAACAAAAAATAAACGTCCATGGTTCTCCAAAAGAACTCCAAACGGTTAAGGAATTTAAAGAATAAGTTCTATAAAAAAGCGATAAACGCTCTACCATACAAAGTTCGTGAGCGCTACATATTTTACAGAGCTGAATTTAATAAGCTCAATAGATTTTTGTATCGGCGGTACATTCATAATGTTGAAAACAGTAAATGTAACCCTAAATTTTTTTGGAGCTACATTAAGTCGAAAAAGAATTGTTCGGATTTTCCGACATCGGTCAGAGAGTGTTTGGCCAACCCAATTCGGAAGCGGCTGACTTATTCGCTGATTATTTTCTCGAAATTTCGTTACGGATAATAGTAGGGGGTTGTCGTCTGAATATCTGCAATTGTAGATACTTCCATCACAATTTCGGGAAGCTATGCTTGACTGACTTGGACATAGCTAATGGTATGAACAGCTAAAGATGTCAACCACAACTGACGCAGATGGCCCTCTCGGCGTCTGTTGACAAAGTTGTTCATCTTTGATTGTTCCTTTAAGGCACCATATTTAATATGACACTATTTGCCGGAGTTTTTTATTGATGCAATGGAAATGACTTTATTACGCCTATCCTTACAAGGTGGTAACAAAAATGATATCGAAAATTATAGGCCGATATCCAAACTACCACTGTTTCAAAGCTATTTGAAGTGCATAGTTAAGAATAAAATTTACTTCTCCGTGAACATCTACTATGTCCTCAGCAGCACGGTTTGTTGAGGGGTCTACCATAACTAATCTGGCTGTTTTTACGGGAAGACTGTTTGGATTCCTTCAAAAGGCTACAAATCGACGCGGTCTATACTGATTTCTCTAAGGCTTTCGATAGGGTATCGCATCGAATACTACTGGCAAAACTTGAATGCTTGGGCTTTCACTCTGAGTTTCTGAAGTGGATCTCTTCTTACTTAGAGACAGAAGTTGTGTCGTCGTCTAGATAATGTGTCATCTTTTCCATTCGCCCCAACTTCCGCGTGTCCCCAGGGCAGCGTTTTGGGTCCGCTACTATTGTCATATTTATTAACGACATATCATCTTGCTTTTCAAGGTGTAAGTTTCTCTTTATGCTGATGACTTAAAATTACATGAAATCAATGCTGAGATCTTTAACTACAAAAAGAGCTTAGAAACTTATACCATTGGTGTCCGTAATTTCTATTCCTAAATATTGTAAGTGTCATTTTACCACTTATGCTAAATGTTTGGTTTAGTTCCTACATCGTATAGTATCTCAGACGTTCAATTAAAAAAGTCAACTGAGTTAAAGATTTGGGTGTGTATTTTGAACCAAGCTGATTTTTACCACTCACATAAGCCTATATAGTTCTAAAGCGTACCGACGAGTGGCTTTATCCGCCGTAACTGACCTCATTTTTCAGTCCTTATACTCTCAAACTATGTACACATCTTTAGTAGATCGAGGGTTGGAGACGCGGTATTTGTTTGGAGACCTTTTCATGCAGTTATATCAGAGGTTGGAGTCTGTTCAGAGAGCTTTTGTGCGCTTTGCATTGCGGTCGATGAACTTGGTAGACCCTGTACCATATTATCACTCTCGTGTTATTGAGTAAATCTTATGTCAATAGACTCCAGGCGAACTCTGTTGTCAATGTGCGTTGTCTTTGATATCGTTTCGGGCTCAATTGACTGTTCTTACATCCTCATGAAATTCGTTTTAATGACCCTGTAGTATCTTCGTTGTAACGGATTTGTTTATATGGGTGTTGCAATAAACGGTTTATGCCAATGAATGGTTCCCCTTAGGAGGACAATTTCTCAATTTAATGCTTTATTCCTATTCCTTGGCGTTGATTTTAGTTTGTAGTAAATTTACATTTAAGAACCTGATAATCAGATCTTGTCATAAAGTTAACTATACTTTTATATAAGCATGTAAAAACTTGAAGTTTTGTATATTAACAGTCTATAAACACCTTCGTTTGTTGATTAAATAAATAAATATAAATAATATGTAGTGAATATAAATATATGACCGAAACTCATCCAATTTTTTCAGACAACAACATGTGAAATATACGAAAGCATATGCTGAAGTTTGAAGGTCTTTTAACAATAAAATGAGTAAGATTAGACAAAAATCCTCTTTTTCGAAAATCGGTTATATGCTAGTATATATTCCTATAGGGTCCGATCCGCCGGCCCAAAAATGTCTAATCGGCCACCTAATAACAACGCTCACAAAATTTTATCAAGATATCTCAAAAATTAAGGATAGTTGCATACAAACAGACAGACGACAGACGGAATGGCAAACCACTCCAGCTCTTCATCCTGATTATTCGCTATACTAATGGTGGGTCTATCTATTTTATTAAAGGACTTACAGTTTTGAGATTCGTGACAAAATTAATATACCATTTCATTTTCATGAAAGGTATAAAGTAGGCAGGTACCTTTGTGTGAGGATGCGCAAAATTTTCATTTTTTTTGGGCTGCATGTAAAAACGCTATGACTCGAAATCACGTATTTCAACAAATATTGACGTAACGCTAAATACGATTTATGATC
>JARSSU010046742.1:0-76405 GCA_029619165.1 Eurosta solidaginis
CACTGGCACATTCCATACTCTCAAAGAAAATTAGTGACAGTATTAAAATGCTATTAACTGCAATCAATTACGGAATACAAGTGGAAGTTATTGGACGACTTCAAGATGGTTTTGTTTTTTTACTGGAATGCAAGGTGGATATACCATACACTCCTGTTATCTTTGCCTATGGGATAGCAGAAATGATGCCGCCCACTATCGCAAAAACATTGGCCTGAACGTACTGAGTATGGAGTGGGAAGATTTAATATTAAACATGAAGCAAATTGTCGATCCTAAAAATATATTGATGCCGCCATTGCATATTAATTGGGCCTTATTAAACAATTTGTGATCTTATATTGAGTCTAAAGCTTTCAAATATTTGCAGACTTTTTTCCAAAGCTGTCAGAGGCGAAAATTAAAGCTGGAGTCTTTGTTGGCCCTCAAATAAAAAAATTATGAACTGCGATATTTTCCCGGACCTACTTAGCAATGAGGAGAACTAGCGTGGAACAGTTTTAAGGCAGTAGTTCATGGCTTCTTGGAAATCATAGGGATGAAAATTATGATGAGCTGATAACTGGCATGATTACGAATTTTTCCGCCATCGGATGTAGAATGTCGCTAAAGATGCACACGTTACATTCACATCTGGATAAATTCAAAGATAATATGGGAGCTTATTCAGAAGAACACGGGGAGCGATTCCATCAAGATATAATGGAGTTTGAGAAACGCTACCAAGGCCAGTATACGGAAAGCATGATGGGGGACTATATTTGGACATTAATAAGAGAAAATGTTAACGAATATGGCAGGAAAAGCATGGAAAAAGCATTTTTAAACATTTAAACGTATTCTAAAACTAAATTTTTAAGAATAAATCTAAATTGATTTTTACTATACTAGAATAATCAAATCTATGTCAAATTTTGATGAATTTTCATGTTTTTCGTTTTTCATTTTTCGAACAAAACCAAATCAAAAACTTTTTATGTTCATATTCTTATTTCTGGGTGCAAAGCAATAAAAACAAGTAAGGAAGGCTAAGTTCGGGTGTAACCGAACATTACATACTCAGTTGAGAGCTGTGGAGACAAAGTAAGGGAAATCACCCATGTTTGTAAAAGGAACCTAGGGTAACCCTGGAATGTGTTTGTATGACATGTGTATCAATGGAAGTATTAAAAGAGTATTTTAAGAGGGAGTAGGGCCTAGATTCTATAGATGGACGCCATTTAGGATATCGCCATAAAGGTGGACCAGGCCTGACTCTAGAATTTGTTTGTACGATATGGGTATCAAATGAAAGGTGTTAATGAGTATTTTAAAAGGGAGTAGGCCTTAGTTCTATAGGTGGACGCCTTTTCGAGATATCGCCATAAAGGTGGACCAGGGGTGACTCTAGAATTTGTTTGTACGATATGGGTATCAAATGAAAGGTGTTAATGAGTATTTTAAAAGGGAGTGGGCCTTAGTTCTATAGGTGGACGCCTTTTCGAGATATCGCCATAAGGTGGGCCAGGGGTGACTCTAGAATGTTTTGTACGATATGGGTATCAAATGAAAGGTGTTAATGAGTATTTTAAAAGGCGTGGGCCTTAGTTCTATAGGTGGACGCCTTTTCGAGATATCGCCATAAAGGTGGACCAGGGGTGACTCTAGAATTTGTTTGTACGATATGGGTATCAAATGAAAGGTGTTAATGAGTATTTTAAAAGGGAGTGGGCCTTAGTTCTATAGGTGGACGCCTTTTCGAGATATCGCCATAAAAGGTGGACCAGGGGTGACTCTAGAATGTGTTTGTACATATGGGTATCAATAAAGGTATTAATGAGGTTTTAAAAGGGAGTGGCCCTTAGTTGTATATGTGAAGGCGTTTTCGAGATATCTACCAAAATGTGGACCAGGGTGATCCAGAACATCATCTGTCGGGTACCGCTAGTTTATTTATATATGTAATACCACGTACAGTATTCCTTCCAGATTCCAAGGGCTTTTGATTTCGCCCTGCAAAACTTTTCATTTTTCTTCTACTTAATATGGTAGGTGTCACACCCATTTTACAAGTTTTTTTCTAAGTTATATTTTGCGTCAATAGACCAATACAATTACCATGTTTCATCCATTTTTTCGTATTTGGTATATAATTATGGCATTTTTTTCATTTTTCGTAATTCTCGATATCGAAAAAGTGGGCGTGGTCATAGTCGGATTTCGGCCATTTTTTATACCAATACAAAGTGAGTTCAGATAAGTACGTGAACTGAGTTTAGTAAAGATATATCGATTTTTGCTCAAGTTATCGTGTTAACGGCCGAGCGGAAGGACAGACGGTCGACTGTGTATAAAAACTGGGCGTGGCTTCACCGATTTCGCCCTTTTTCACAGAAAACAGTTATCGTCCTAGAAGCTAAGCCTCTACCAAATTTGATAAGGATTGGTTAATTTTTGTTCGACTTATGGCATTACAAGCATCCTAGACAAATTAAATGAAAAAGGGCGAAGCCACGCCCATTTTGAAATTTTCTTTTATTTTTGTATTTTGTTGCACCATATCATTACTGGAGTTGAATGTTGGCATAATTTACTTATATGCTGTAAAGATATTAACTTTTCTTTTAAAATTTGAATTTAAAAAAAATTTTTTTAAAAAGTGGGCGTGGTCGTTCTCCCGATTTTGCTAATTTTTATTAAGCAGACATAAAGTAATAAGAGTAACGTTCCTGCCAAATTTCATCATGATATCTTCAACGACTGCCAAATTACAGCTTGCAAAACTTCTAAATTACCTTCATTAAAAGTGGGCGGTGCCACGCCCATTGTCCAAAATTTTACTAGTTTTCTATTCTGCGTCATAAGCTCAACTCACCTACCAAGTTTCATCGCTTAATGCGTATTTGGTAATGAATTATCGCACTTTTTCGATTTTTTCGAAATTTTCGATATCGAAAAATGGGCGTGGTTATTGTCCGATATCGTTCATTTTAAATAGCGATCTGAGATGAGTGCCCAGGAACCTACGTACCAAATTTCATCAAGATACCTCAAAATTTACTCAAGTTATCGTGTTAACGGACAGACGGACGGACGGACGGACGGACATGGCTCAATCGAATTTTTTTTCGATACTGATGATTTTGATATGTGGAAGTCTATATCTATCTCGATTCCTTTATACCTGTACAACCAACCGTTATGCAATCAAAGTTAATATACTCTGTGAGCTCTGCTCAACTGAGTATAAAAATATACGCACGACCCATGTACAAAAATGTTGTTGACCAGTGTTATCAGCAATAAAAGGGAAAAACTATTTTGAACATAACGGACACCCTAATGTAGAATTGTGAATACGTATAAACGATCTGAAGCTACGTCCAGCAGCATTTATCAAAAGAACACCGTTGAACAACGACGTCACTGCTAACGTCGTCGGCTCTGCCTTTCACAGTGCCAACCACAACTCCCCCACGAAGGGCTACTTCAACTAAATTAGGCGGCGAGCTGGCATTCCAATGCCGGCTGACGGCTGTGCGTTCAGTCATGATGGGGGGTGATGAACGCTGATGATGCGCAAGTACTTTGGAGAGACGTCCCAACAACAACAACAACGAAAAACACACATGATGATTATTATGATAATTGTGGAGCACAGTGGCGATGAGTAAATGTTTTTTGTAGTTTCAGTACGATAAGTGACACGATCAGCTGCGGTAGTGGATAAGAAGCAGGAAGAAGTGAAAGACACACTTTGCTGTGATGGCGGGTGGATCATCAACGCGATAAATAAATACACAAAAAAGTTTATAAATGTCTATACTTAAATATGTACTAGTGTTGTTGTTGTTGTTGTTGTTGGAGTATAAATACTGCAATTTTAAATTAACTAAATTCCAGGCGTCTCATTAAACTGGTTTAATTGAAATTTTTAAAAGAAATTGTGTTTGCTTAATAAGCACACATACATACATACATATGTATGTAGATACTTACATACATACAATTTACACAACTTTATATAGCATATATAATATGTATACTTACATATATATAAAAATAAAATCACTAAATGAATGGAGTTTAACCAAATTAAATTGTGATGAAAGAACATTAAAAAAAATATGTGACATGGTAAATAAGAAAAGTCAATCACGCAGCGCTTAATCTGCGCTAGATAATGGATATTATCTAGCCTGATAAGAGCTTTGCCGTTTTCTTATCAGTCTATTTAAATTTTACATATGTGCACCTGCGGTTGTGCATACGTGTGTGTGTGTGTGTTGTGTACAGAAATTTGCGATGTTGACAGTGTTTGATGCTGCTGCTGGCGCTATAAAAGCCAACCAACACAAACCGACCCCACTTGACTGTTAAGAAGCACCCACACAATCATAAGAATGTATAAAGACAAGAATACAAATTGGGGATAAGTCAACGAGTGCAAAATTAAACAAAACAGCGAATAAAAATAAAAAACTTAAAAAAGATCGCATGTGTGTATATATGTATGTGTACAGAAGGAGATCCCTTTGTGTAGCTTGAAGCTTTAGAAGTTCACACTTTGCAATACCCAAACACACATACGTAGGTATATTATACACAAAGATATTTGCTTGAGTGCTACTTGCTGCACTTGTAAGAGCACCAATATCAACTCATTCAATTGTATGCATCTTTCCGTATTGTGGCATTATTACGTCAGTGACAACAATGAGTATAGCAGCGCGTACTAAATGGACTTCAGCAACAGCTGTGGCAACGGCGGGCGTACAGCGCAGGCGTGTGATCAACAAACACATTCAACAGAAATATCTGTTATGTGGGTTTGCAATACATGTACATAAGTATAAATACTTAGATATTAATTATAAATTGATTCATAAACTATGTATTTACAAAAAGCAGTAAATGATAACTGCTCGTAATTCAAAATTTAGATATCTGTAATCAGTTTTACAGACAAAACAAGTAAGGACGAGACTGTCTTCGGCTGTGCATGTAAAAACTATGACTACGAATCACGTATTTCAAAAATATATGACGTAAACGTAACTATTTGATGAAATTTGATGAATTTTGAAGCTTCTAGCCGTAAAAAAGGGGCAAAAATTACAGTTTATATGAAGTATATAATATATATACCACCGATCTCTATGATTTTTTCAGACAAAAATATATGCTATATACGTAAGCATTTGGTGAAATTTGAAGCTTCTAGCTGTTAAAATGGGGCCGAAATCGAAAAAAAATATATATATACTATATATACTATATATATATACAGTATATACCATCATATATATATTATATATATCACCGATCTCTATGATTTTTTCAACAACAATATATACTATATACGTAAGCAATCGCTGAAATTTGAAGCTTATAGCTGTTAAAATGGGGTAGAAATTGCGAAAGTTTCTTATCTGAACAATCGGTTGTATGAGATATATACTATATATACATACAACCGATCTCTATAATTTTTTCAGACAACAATATATGCTACATACCTAAGCATTTGGTGAAATTTGAAGCTTCTAGCTGTTAAAATGGGGCCGAAATCCAAAAAAAAATATATATATACTATATATATATACAGTATATACCATCATATATATATTATATATATCACCGATCTCTATGATTTTTTCAACAACAATATATACTATATACGTAAGCAATCGCTGAAATTTGAAGCTTATAGCTGTTAAAATGGGGTAGAAATTGCGAAAAGTTTCTTATCTGAACAATCGGTTGTATGAGATATATACTATGTATACAACCGATCTCTATGATTTTGTCAGACAAAACAATATATGCTACATACCTAAGCATTTGGTGAAATTTGAAGCTTCTAGCTGTTAAAATGGGGCAGAAATTGCGCAAAGTTTCTTATCTGAACAATCGGTTGTATGAGATATATACTATGTATACCACCGATCTCAATGATTTTTTCAGACAACAATATATGCTATACACGTAAGCATTTGGTGAAATTTGATGTCTAATCGGACACCCAAATACACCCGCTCACGAAATGTTATCAAAATATCTCAAAAATTGAGGGACTAGTTTGCATACAAACAGACAGACGGACAGACGGACATGGCTAAATCAACTTAGCTCTTCATCCTGATTATTTCGGTATACTTAATGGTGGGTCTATCTATTTTCTTTAAGGACTTACAATTTTGGAATTCGTGACGAAATTTATATACCATTTCATTTTCATGAAACGTATGAAAAATTTGCGCAGAACTGTTGCATTAAGAGAGGGTGCTAGTTCTAATTATATCTCCTCGCAGTGCTTTCAGCTCATACTTTTAACGGTGGGATGACATAATGTCAATAACGAAAAAGTCAATTGGGCTTCATGGCCAATTAGAAACTTTTCGGATGGCCTCATGACTATTTCGGGAAATGACCATAACTATATACAGCAAATTAAGATCAGCACAAAAATAAAAAACTTCCGCAGGTGAGGTTACGCGTTCTCAGCGGCCCAGCTTTTAGGCCGAGCTTTTTGAGCTGTAATGAAACCAGAATTATGAAAATTGTCGCCGCATATGGAAATATGGAAATTTGGAATAAAAAAATCGCACAGTTTTTATACCAAATTTTCTATAAACTTCTAGTTGAATAAGCTCTTCGTACTTATCTCAGAGAGGACCGCATTGGGCCAGTTTCTTATGCAAAAATTTGGGAAAAGGAGCGCCATAACTTAAAACTTGAAATAAAAAAAGTATTTCTTTTTTTTTCGACTGAACAAAATTATAGCGAAAACAATAAAATGTAACTGTAACTTAACAGTTGTTATCAAACTAAAACGAGGTGTGAAGCAAAATAATTGACCTTTTTGCCACTTGAGAAAAAATTGGTTGATTTTATGACCATTTCAGAAAAGAAATTTATTTTATTTATTTAAAGTCGACACAAACACAAAGCGGTCAAAATTATTGTAATAGAACAGATATATATGTTAATACAAAGCCATCCTTAAAATTAAAGAGTTTAAAAGAGGTACATAGAAATTAATATGTTATACAAATTTGACATCGCATTGCAAAAGAAAAAAAAATTAAATATCAGGCTAAACCTAAGAGTATAGCAGTATGTAAAGCGGCAAACGAACATTCAAAGCCAATGCAATTAATCAAATCATTGTAATCTGGCAAAATTTTGCCGGCATAGAGGTAAATGAAAAGGCAGAAAATGTCTGGAGGCCCTAGGTCAGGGGAGTCAATCACAGCGATGATGAGCTTGTGAATGAACATTAAGCCGAGTACGACTCTACGATTCTCTAGAGATGGCAAATTAATTAGAAGAAGCCTATTCCTGTATGGTGGAAGATGAGTACTTGATTCCCAGTTGAGACCTCGTAATGCAAAAATTAAAAACTGTCTGTGGACAGACACAATCGGATCTATATGGATTTGATAGATTGGATCCAAGCACATGAACAGTACTCGAGTATAGGACGTACCAGCGCGGCTTAGTCCAACGTTTGATAAATCCTAGTACACCAGTTGCTTAGTTTATAGTGGTTGAAATATGTATGGTAAAACTTAATTTCGGATCAAAAATAACACCTAGATCAGTTACAATAGATATCCGCTCCAAGATGTCAGGACCGGCTTCACCCGGTGAAAAGTCACTTGCTTACATTTAGAGCAATTCAAAAAAGTAAATTAGCAGTACACCAGCTTTGAAATGAGTCAAGATCAGCCTGAAGCTGATCGAAACAGGACAAGTTTGAAGGCAGATATGTGTAAGAAAAATTTTACATCATCTGCGGACATAAAAACTCTAGAATGTAAGATAATCTATGGTGAGTCATTAATGAACTGGGTAAAAATTAATGGACCCAAATGGCTACCGTGGGGCACGCCAGAAGTTACATCAATCGGCTTTGAAAGATTGTTTTTGAAGAAAACTCGTTGGGTCCTATTTTCAAGATAACTTGAAATCCAACTTAATAAAGGCGTCGGAAAGCCCAGAAGATCAAGTTTGTGAACTAAGAGCTCGTGATTAACAGAGTCAATGCTTTACTGAAGTCGGTGCAAATTACATCTGTTTGTTTGCAATCTAAAAAACCATTCACAACAAAAGACGTAAATTCAAGCAAGTTGGTAGTTGTTTGATCTCCGACGCACAAAAGCATGTTGACAAGGTGATATTAAAGAGCTACACAGATATTGAAGCTGATATGTAATTATCATAATGCATAATGTCAATATCGTTGACACTGCAATAATTTGAAATTCATATGGTCATAACTTCAATTGACTTTGTGTCCATTTAAAGTTCTCACAAGGCCAACTGACGTTATGGTCATTTGATGTCATACGAAATGACAATTGCAGGCCTTTTGGACGCCTTCTTAACTGTTTCAGTCGAAGGTGGCTCCATGGTTGCACGGCGGCATACATACAAACATAAATAAAAACTAACTGTACGTAGTCCCGCCTTGGTAGTCACTGCCTTTGTTTAATTAGTTTAGATTCATATTGCTTAGACATAAGCGCTATTGGCACCAGTTCGGAGGTAACCATTAAACCTGTACACTGATACTGTCACTTTGCGCTAATGTCTCCCTTTTTTCCGCAGGAATTATTTGATCAGCCTAAAAGTCTCAAGAGTCAAATACAAACTTATTTAGTTGGCGCTTAACCGTTTATACGGGCTTAACCGTTGAACTTCTTCGCTGAGCTAACTAGCGCCAGTCGGAAACGTCAAGGGAACTAATCGTATTTCAACTTGTTCTTCCTCCTCTGCTTACTTATGTAAGTGGGCACTGAACTCGCTGAACTCATTGACATCTGAATAAAGATCACCGAAAAAAATGATCACAGTAAAATCAACAATTCGGCTTTGTTATTAAAATAACTGCTATTCGTAAAAATTGATTGCATTATGGTTCTTTCAATCGAGTTTTTTTGCCTAAAGAACAAGTCATTTCAACTGAAGAAACGCTGTTAACAATATTCTTTTAAAATGACAGATTCTCAATCAATCTAACTAATTTCATTGGTAATTTCGACAGGGAATAAATACCAATACTTTTTCATTCAAGTTGCTAATTTTAAAGAGAAACATACGCTCACAGCGCTTTATGACCATGTTGCCACAGAATCTCTATTAAATCTCTCTATTATTATAATGTTGACGAAAATCTGTTATTTTTAAAGTTTTCATTTGTTTTCTTGGGCACCGTTTTTCAGCGCGTTTGAAACCATTTAAAGATAACTAGAGCTTTACCTCGCCACTTTGGCCGATAGCATAAAAATTGACTGCTTGTCTCACATTAAGCGGCCAAAGTGGCAAGGCTAAAATCTATTCAAGTTTTACTGTAATTTTAACTTGCACTAAAAAACGAGCTTTAGGGTGAGTTAAAACGTAAGCCGTACGATGATTTTTTTTTGTTGATTTGACTGTTTAAACGTTCACTTCAACATCTACATTTTTTGTGAAGTTGATTCAACAAATATTTGCAATGGACAAAAATTGACAGAAATTTCGGTTGAATTGACTCGTAATTCGGTTGACTCTCCCTGCAAAAATCGTTGGATCATGTGGTCCACTGGAGTACTTACCATTATACTCCACTGTAATGCAGCAATGGACCAACTCATGTTTCTACACGAACATATTGTAAGCCGATCATTGCTCGTTTTTAACGATTGTAATCACTACACGATGTTTATTGGACTGTGGGTACTCCATGGATTACTCTGATGTAAATGCGGAGCTGGAGTATATAGTCCAGTCCTAGGACATCGCAATGTTATTTGGACCATTTTTTTTGTATGAATTGTGGTTAATTTTGGAGCACTCGGTTGGTCCATAGCGAGTACTCCATACATGCATGCATGGAGTACTCGCGATTTTTGCAGGGTCTGTCAGATTTTTTCTTTTAGTGATCACAAAGCTCATCTTTAAATATTTTTTATTACTCGTCCACGCCAACGTGTGGGTATCCTTAAACCTTTCGTGGAGCATTTCTCTTTCACACTACCATTATAGGTAACATGTAGAGCTCGTTTCCCGTTAGCGGAAACAGGACTTTACTTCTCTATTGCTTATTCAATCCAAAGTATAATATTTTGGCAAGAGTGATTCTTCGGTGGACAGCATAACAAACTTCATAAAATTTAAGAAATATGACGATCTAAAACCTTGTTTAGTTTCGAACGGTTGGGAGACGTCTCTCTCTAAACTGATTGAGCTCTCATCAGGGTTTGATCTACACTATATTGCACGGCCGATGAGAGTAATGTGTAACAAGTATTTTTTGGCAGGGTTCTTCCCAGCTGTCCACGGTGTTACGCACAATACGCTTGATAACACCTTAACTTCATCGTCTTCGATTCTAGGTTAGTGTTCAGCATCTTTCTCGGAAGCTTTATATTCTAAGTACTCTCTGGCCATTGATAACCAGGCAACATTTAGTCTTACAAAAATTCAACGCTGGCTTGAAACGGTTGTATTCAAACGCTTTGCTGATGTCTTCCTGCCCTACTTTTTTCTTTCTGAAAAGACGTAACGTTTCCCTCTTCATACCTTTTGCACTGATGTCTTCCTGCTCCTACTTTTTCATTCTGAAAAGACGTAACGTTTCCCTCTTCAAATCGGAGTTGCATTTGTTTTCAAAATGGCCCTTTTCTATTAAAATGAGACTAGGTATTTTTTGCATATCGACGATAAACAACTTTTCCTCATGCTTTCCAATGAGGTCAATACCACCTTCTTTCACCACCCTAGCGTTAAACATATGTACATGCATATATTTCCTCTGATTTCGTAGGAGCCGTTAAGGTCCTTAAGACATACGAAAAGGAGAGGGGGAGGGTATGCAGATGCAGCATTGCCTTAGAGCGCCACCATGCGTTGTAGAGAAAGCTTGATATAGCTAGTTATAATACTAATAGTAATACTTCCCTAAAAAGTTTCCTTAATATCAATTTAAACCTGTTTATTTTATTATGTTTTACAGGCTTTTCTCGCCACTCCTGCCTACCTCTATGGAAATGTAGTTGAATCGGATAAGGACTTGGTGCTGCGCATTTGGCCCGCTATAGTCTATCAGGCCACGGGTCAAATTTGTCGTTCAATTTTAGAACATCTAAATGTTGAATATCGGGGTCGTGAACGGGAAACAATACAATATCGTAGTTTCTTTCTTACTGCCACACTGATCATATGTTGTTCGCTTATGATTAGCGGTATATTTTTCTCATCAGCATGGGTTATAGTTTCTACAACAACACAAGCGGTGGCTATAGTATTCTATGGATGTTTTGCGGGTAAGATTGTTTTCATTTTCCAATTGGACTCCGCTAGGAAACTTACGCCTCAGCCCAAAGCGGTTGCTCTCGTGGCTTCATACTACTCCAAATTGCTGGCATCATCTTCCGCTTCGGTTAGTTTTTTCATAAAGTATTAAACTTTCTTTTTACCTTCATTTCCAGGAATTGGTTCTAGTCTCTTCGTCTGGAAGACCCACGTTATTTTAGAAGCCGTGCGGCCGCGTGAAGATAAATTTGTACGCAAAACGATCTATCTCTGTGGTGAGGCATTCTGTCAACTCTTTCTCTCATTCGTCTTCACAAGTCTGCGCACACTGTATGGTACAGCGCAGTCAATTGTTTTAATGTCCTCATTACTGGTAAATCTAATACCCATCAGCTTAATTATCACACGACACCGTGAAGGTTCTATCACCAAACGTATATCATTGATTACGGCAGATAGCGCCTTCCCACCACTCCACCATCAATTGGGCGCCTTCCCCACAAGTATTGCCGATCAAATCGATGGCATTGAAATGCAATTGCCTCGTACTTGGAAGAGTCCACTACGTGAGCAACATCATGGTACAGCAACTGCAGCACTTTTTGCAGCCGCGGCAGTCGAAGCGCGAAGCAATTATATGTTGGCTGCAGATGAATCATACGTGACGTTTGTTAATCCAAATGGTGTAGAGATTATGGAAATCATACCCGAAGAAGAGGAGACTCTATCAGTAATGCGTAGCAGCTCGACAACAATCGGTAAGAGTCATCAAAGTGTTGCGACATCACAATCCAAATTACCTCCAAATATGTCTTCGAACGGATTGCAACAGCTGGACGAAAATGTGGAAGTTAGTAGTGGTGGCGCTTATAAGAAAATGGGAGATGGAAATTGGGTGAGTCGCACAATGAGTGTGCTAAGAAAAATGAAAGTATACAAATTGGCTTATCTCTTACGTTCTATGATAACAGCTCAAATTTCGTCGCATGACACGCAATTTTGCAATACATATTTGGAAAAGTTTGCGGGATACAATTTTTCTGCCACTGCAACATGCTTTGATGGTACCCAGACTCTATTCCACAACTCTACTTATGTCTGTAGATATATTTTCTTACGTTATGTGCTTAACGGTGCTACCAAGCTTAGCAGTCACCCATCATGCAATCAAGAATGCGGAAATTCCTTTTCTTTTCTCACTTTTGGCCTTCCCGTGGATGTGTTTCTCACTGATGACGCCACGCTTCGGACACAGCTTGTATAAACGCAAGATCGAATGGCATACGTTGGGTAGTGTGTGCAAGGCTTTGGCACTAATTCGTAAGTATTAATGAAATTTCCTCTTCTGGTCATCACCAACTGACTAGTCTTATAACTAAGTCATCAGCTTCTCTACATCCAAACTTCAATTGAGCGTCTCTTCTGTCTTACTTGGTTTTGGCCAGTCAGTGACGCTCTTCCTGCAAGATGTTGTCTATCAGCGCAGTATGCCACGCGCGCAATGGAATGATATCCGTCATCCGGTTCATTTTACTAATGGCCTACTCATTTGTCTGTGGGGCGCTTTGGCACACTATGTTGTGGTGCAATTTTCCTTTCAAGTATGCATTCTATTGTTTTTTCTAACATCTCTAATTTGTTTTAAATATATCTTCTCTTGCTTTTCAGGCGACTGTCGGCTTAGCTGCACTGCTCTATGTTGTTGGTATGGTCACATGGAATATGATTTTTGTGTGCTGTAATACTAGGGATTAGATACCACAAACAGTAAAAAAAAGATTGTTGTTGTTATTCGAGATTACTTGGCTAAAAAATTCAGCCTAACTTACCAATTCATATTTTTAAGACATCGAACTAACCCTGTACATATGTACGCATTAAAAACTTAAAATTAAAAATAACGGTAAGCATAAAACTTGTACGGTCTTCTTTGTTCGCGTACCAGTTAAAGTTCAACAAAGTGGTGATGCTTCGATCATACATATATGTCAACGGTTGTGGCCTTCCTCAAGAAAACTGTATCACGGAGTGCTCTCTACATGCAATTGTTGGGGCAATGTAGTGAATATATCTTCGTGAATGTTCACGACTCCCCTTTAAAGCGAAACACTAATTACATCTTCCCCCGTGCAGATACAAACTATAAGATTCATCTAAAGCCAAAGATCCCTCTCCTAACACACACGCATCGCAAATGCATTGGAGTAAAGGGAACAGCGACAAGTGTACGGAGAACGTACGTAACAACTTCGGATGGAATGATGTATTCGCATATAAGTAACTCATCACCCTACAAAAAATTTGGTCACAAAACCTAATCACGCCCATGCAAATGTGACTATGAATATAACCTACGACCGTAAAATGACTAGTCAAATGACGTGGAATGACGAGAGCGTTTTTGCAGGGCACGTAAATGTTCAGTGAGATTCAGGGTGGATATTATACTATGTTCAAACAGAAAAATTAATTCAGGCAATTTCGATTTAAATTGATTGGTATTCATACAACTCAATTTAGCTGACACAATAGTAATTTGATAGCTGGTTGGCTCATCTCTAAAGCAACAACATACCTTTGTTCAGACTGTCAAATTGTGCGTGTTGGTATTAGGTGAATTGAATGGAATGAAAACATAAAACTTTGAAATTTTTGTGTGTTGTAAGAAAATGTGTTCAAGGTTTTGGTTTCATTTTGAGTTTGCCATCTTCTTTTGACAATCCCTACTCCAGTGAAATGAAAAAAATTTAAGATCAGCTGAAGTGATGAGCCAACCATATAGTTGAGCCATGCGTAACTGACGTTTAAATCGACTCAATAAACACACTTTACAAGGTTGCATTTGCAGCTTCAAACAATTTATTACGCATTTTTTTTAAATTGGCAATTTATTATATGATAAATTGCGTAATAAATTTCCGAAATGGTATAAATTGCCAATTTGGTGTGTGTTTGTACATAGTATTAGACTGAACATATTTTGTATGAAAAAAAATAAAGTTATAAAAACGCTGTACCGCCCTCAAATTATTCCTTTGTATGTAGGTATTTAATTTCCAAAGTCTTGGGCAGATAACTTCAGGTTAAGGCGTGGCACATTGCCATTGAAAATGCTCAGAGTCGGGTTTTTTGTAATGTTCGAGTCATGCCCGACAAAACCTTATAAAAAGTTGTTAATATGCTATTTCTCCCCTAAAGCGTATTTATAACAATTAAATGAATCCCAAAATATCTATAAAACTCCTTCGTTATTTCCATACTCATTTCTTCCATTTATTCATATAATAAACTTTAAATCAATCCATGGCGCGTTCTGCGTCAATTCGAGCTTCATGGCCGAGCCACAATAAACATTTTCATATAGATGCGTTCAACGCAATCTTTTGCATGTCAGTAAAATCGCCACAATCACGCAAGATGTTGCGTTTGTAAATATAAATGCACTTCAGACTTAGCAATTGAAGTTTATTTCGCCTTGCCCATTCACACACAAAATTTAACAAAGCATTCTTATAAACATTCTCACAATACAAGAAAAATACATACCTATTTGCTAACATATTTCGTGCCATATATGTAATACTCCTATATGGCTAATAGAAAATGCTCACAATGTGTTTTGAATACGAAATCAAAAAAGACAGCCTAAAAAATTTTTGTGATTGTAGCATAAGTGTGACAAGAAAAAATTTAAACTTTGATACACTCGGCTATTGAATACAAAAACAAAAACATTTAAAAAGCAATATATCGGCACTCTGATGTTTGGGAATGTACCCAGCTTTTCGTAGCAATATAGGAGTATTACATACATATATGTTTAGTGCCTTGCATTTATATATTTTATAACTGTGAAAAATTGTAAAACCAACGAGTGGGAAAAATAATTTCACTTGCTGAGTGTGAAATCACACTTATCCAAAGCAAATATCGAATTCTTCTTCTTATGCTTTGCTTGTAATAAAAGTTGGAACTTGGCTACATTTTCATGTCAGATGCGCCAGTGTCGCTTGATCTGCCGTTCTTCATAAATTACGTGCTACTCATAATTCATAAGATTTCGTTAAACGCAACGCCCTACCTCATTAGGGAGACTCATTAAAGCATATATGTAAATGTATAAGGTGTAAAATTATATCAATTTACACACGCTGTTATATGAACCTAGTAATATTCTTGATAAACTTAATTGTTGATCAGCTGTGTTATTACCAAAAAATTTTTGATTGCTATACAAATTAGAAAATGCCAACATTAAGTGAAAAATCAAAACTAAAACATCTTTACTAAGAAATTCTTGTAAATTACTTGCTGATGTTGGAGATTTCTGACGAAAAGGACGGTAATTATGTTTGCAAGGTTGCATTCCTTTGAGTTTACCGCGTTTACACCATTGAAATGTGCGCGTAAATTTATACAAATTGCGTAATAGATTTTTTATACAAAATTTGACAGTTCGTTCACGCACTAGATAAAATTATACGTTTACACACTATAAGGTTAAATGAGCCCCCTATTTTGCTTTTTTATCAACAACTAAACCACTACCACTACGATGATTTTAGTCTTACTAACACAGCCACAGTTCTAGATTTAATGACCACTGGTTTAAAGTCAATTTTTATAATAAACTAGCAGACCCGGCAGACGTTTCTCTGTCCTAAATTTTGTATATCTGCATACATTTTAATAAGCTTTTTCCGTCTAACTCTGCCCTCGCCCCTCTACACTTTTCCTAATCTTTGTATTCACTCCTCCCTCCGTATTTTTCGCTTCATCTATCTCCATCTTCGTCTCATTCTATCTCTTTCTCAATCTCCTTCTCTCTTTTCTTTTCTCTCAAGTTTTTCTCATTCTTCTTCATATCTTATTGCCAGTCCCAGAGGGTGGTATGTATTTTGTTCCAGTCCCATTTCGAGTCTCAGTCCCACTCCGAGTCTCAGTCTCTCAGTCCTATCCAGTCCCAGTCCGTCTCTGGTCTACTTCCCGGAAAAAAGCATCGTAAATACTAATATAGGCAAATTTATATACCAAATTTCAGGCAAATCGAATACGACGTATGCAAATAGGTATGTGGGTATTGCTAATTCATGTCTTTATTTCGGCTTTGCATGCATATTTATCAGTTTTGCCAGGTTGATGCGACTAAATCGAATATCACAATGAAAATTACTTTAAAGCTCTCAGCAATAGCTTTAGTTTGATATCTATAATACACACACATTCTAGGGGTACCCGGGTCCACGTTTTGGTCTATATCTCGAGACCCTAGTCACCCAGGGGTACGAAAATTACCCTCTACTAAAGCACTTATCAACAGCTTTCATTTGTTATCCATATTCTATAAACACATTCCAGGGGTACCCGGGTTCACGTTTTGCCCTATATCTCGAGACCCTAGTCACCCAGGGGTATGAAAATTACCCTCTACTAAAGCACTTATCAACAGCTTTAATTTGTTATCCATATTTTATAAACACATTCCAGGGCATACCCGGGCCCACGTTTTTGCCTATATCTCGAGACCCTAGTCACCCAGGGGTATGAAAATTACCCTCTACTAAAGCACTCATCAACAGCTTTCATTTGATATCCATATCCTATAAACACATTCTAGGGGTACCCGGGTCCACGTTTTGGCCTATATCTCGAGACCCTGTCCGTCGATCCTGAATTTTCTTTGCTATAAGCCTCAAACCTTTCCAACGAATGCAAAACCGTGGAAATCGGTTCCTGCGTTCTGGAGTTATAGCGCCAGGAAGGAAAACCCGACTTATTTTTATATTGTTAAGAATATTAGCAGGACTAAGGGGTGCTGCCATCTCTAAGCCGATGCTAAGCAGCGCCTTGCATGCACATCCATAGATCAATCATTATGTATCTACATAAACGAATCAATAATTGCGTCTACACATATGTACGTATACGAGCAGCGGAGAAGCAATGCACAAACACATGCATATATCTTATCTGAATTGCTCACAAGAGAGGGAAATAATTTTTGCAAGTATTACTCAAATGAGAAGTTATAAACGTAGTTGTGGCTGGCGATTTTGTAGCTGATAACTATCTAGTAAGTTCTGGAATGGAAAAGCCTAGAACTATGCAATGAGAAATCAAAAAGTATAAAAGTGGGATTGTTGAATAAATTCCAGAGGACAACAAGGACATGGCAAAGTTCAGTGAATTGAAGATCCAGCAACTGAAGAAGGATTTGGACAGCCGTGGATTGAATACAACCGGCAATAAACTCGAACTTCAGGTACGACTACGAGAGGCAATGGAACTAGAGGGAATTAACGTGGAAGAGTATGTCTTTCATCTTGATGGCGAGGAGACAACAAAAATTTAAGAGAAAAACGAAACATCGCAGACAGTTACCAGCACAGACTTGAACATGATATTGGCTGCAATATCTGCACAAACATCGACAGTAGCATCAATGTCGTCGCAAATGTCATCTCAACTGGAAGAACAGAAGACATATATGGCATCCCAACTAGAATCCCAGGAGAACCGTATAACATGTAAGATGGAAACTCAACTTGAAGAACAGAAGACATATATGACATCTCAGTTGGCTGAGCAGTTGAAAGCACAAGAAACGCGTATTTCAGAAATGTCGACACAGATTACATCCAAGATGGAAGCACAAGAGGAGCGCTTATCATTGCAGGTGGCCCAAATGTCTTCGCAGTTAGAAGCACAGAACACAAAAATTGTACAGCTCGAGGACAAAATGGATGCCGAGATAGAAGCTTTGAGAGGTCGTATACAGGAGTTACAAATAAATCGCCCAACAGTTTCAGCGAGTAATCCAAAGGTAAAGACACCATCCTTTGACGGTTCTGTTCCTTTTCAGGTCTTTAAGCTACACTTTGAGAAGACCGCAGCAGCGAACAACTGGAATGCTGAAGATAAAGTTGCAGCTCTGTTCGTGGCATTGAAAGGACCAGCAGCCGAAATCATACAGACGATTCCCGAAGTAGAGCGGAACAACTATGAAGCATTTATGGCCGCTGTCGAGAGACGTTATGGAAGCGAGCATAGAAAACAGATATTCCAAATGGAGTTACTAAACCGCTTCCAGAGGCCTGGTGAAACATTGCAAGAGTTTGCGTCGGAGGTTGAAAGG
Source organism: Eurosta solidaginis (assembly GCA_029619165.1). Lineage (NCBI taxonomy): Eukaryota > Metazoa > Arthropoda > Insecta > Diptera > Tephritidae > Eurosta > Eurosta solidaginis. Next base: position 18,416 of record JARSSU010046742.1, read on the forward strand.
CTTGCACATTTAGCGAATGCGGACGCACCCGTGGAATACACTGAAAGGGTAAAGATTCAGAGCTTTATAAATGGCACACAAGACGTCGAAACAAAGCGAGCTACATACGCAAACCTAAAGCCAACATTCGCAGAAACGGTATCACATGCCCTGATTCAGGAAACAGCGTCGCTTCTGTGTAAGCCAGTTTTCAAAGCACGCCGTGTGGAAGTAGAAAGGCCAGAGTGGGTAGACGTAATATTGGAGATGCTGAAAGGATCGCAAAAGGGGAATAAAAAAGTTATCAAATGCTTCAAATGCGGGAAGCCCGGTCACATTGCACGTCATTGCGATCTTGGTCCTAATAGTTCCAACAATGTGGATGGCCGTAAACGCAAAGCTGGAGGAGATGAGCAAGAGCGAGTAAGAGGTAGAGGTAGAGATCGAGAGCTAGATCCAGCTATTGAATGTCCTGTGATATCTGTGTTGCAAATTGGTAGAAAATCGAGCAGTCTTACCGTCAGAGGGAATGTGGATGGTAAAGAACATGTACTGACTGTAGATACGGGCGCATCTCATTCCTTGATTCGATCTGATTTGGTCTACAGGAGAGTAAAGTCATTACCTGGAGCGAGGTTGCGTACGGTCACTGGCGAGTATAACCAAGTCCGGGGAGAAGTGATCTGTGAAGTCTTAATTGGGAAGGTCATGGTTTTACACAAATTCGATGTGGCAGAGATTGTTGATGAAATTATATTGGGAGTGGATTTCTTGGTTGCCCATGATATCAAGATCAATATGCAGAGAAGGGTGATGCGTTATGAGAACCAAGATGTGTCACTTAACTTCAGTTTGGAAAAAGGGTTCAGCAGTAAGCGAGTGCTGGTGGAGGAGATTCGACAGAGACCACGAAAGTCAAGGAAAGTAGATCGAGCAAAGGTTGATGGATCGAATGGGCCAAATAAAGAGAAATCAAAGGTACATGCGAGAAAAACACTGGCATTTACAAACCCTAATGGACGCACTAAAACGACTGAAAGAATTTTCCAGAAAGAATGCAAGGGTGGTTTCCAGCCAGCGCTCACTACTGTTGCGAAACGTCAAGACGATACTGATGATGCAAGGTCAATCCGTCAAGATCAAGCTCTGCGAAGTAGTTCTTCATTGGCCAAGCAACAGAGTGCGAGGTAACGATCCAGGATAATGAGTAGTAAGATGAAACACAGGTACGACAAGGAAAATAATTCGGAAGGTTTCCGGGAGGGAGATTTGGTACTGCTATACAACCCTCACCGGCGGAAAGGTGTTCCATCCAAATATCGGTGCAGTTGGGAAGGCCCGTACAGAGTTGTGAAGACGATCAGTGATGTCATCTACCGCATACAAGCAATTGGGAAATCACGAAATAGAAGAGTGGTACATTTGGCGATGCTAGCAGCGTTTCGATCGAGAGATTTATCTAATCGGGACGATCAGACTTAGGTGGAGGGCAGTGTTACGAATATTAGCAAAACTAAGGGGTGATGCCATCTCTAAGCCGATGCTAAGCAGCGCCTTGCATGCACATCCATAGATCAATCATTATGTATCTACATAAACGAATCAATAATTGCGTCTACACATATGTACGTATACGAGCAGCGGAGAAGCAATGCACAAACACATGCATATATCTTATCTGAATTGGTCACAAGAGAGGGCAATAATTTGTGCAAGTATTACTCAAATGAGAAGTTATAAACGTAGTTGTGGCTGGCGATTTTGTAGCTGATAACTAACTAGTAAGTTCTGGAATGGAAAAGCCTAGAAGTATGCAATGAGAAATCAATAAGTATAAAAGTCGCGACAGTAGAGGCGAGAAATCAGTTTCATTTGAGCTATCAATCAGTTTGGTTATTAAGCCAGCTATTTACAAAGTATAAGTGTTATTGTGAAGTACTTTAATAAAGGCCATTTTTTCATTATTCAATATTGGAGTTATTTATTCAACAGTTTAGTGATTCGAACTTAGCAGAAGGGCAAATAAGAGGATTTGCAAGTAAACTCGTTACAATATTATAGATTACTTACTTACTTACTTACTTAATTGGCGCTTAACCGTCTAAACAGTTATGGCCGTCCAACAAGGCGCGCCAGTCGCTCTTTCGCTCCGCCAACCGGCGCCAGTTGGTCACACCAAGGGAGTTTAAATCGTCTTCCACCTGGTCCTTCCAACGGAGTGGGGGCCGCCCTCTACCTCTGCTTCCATAGGCGGGTTCCGATAAAAACACTTCCTTGGCCGTCATCTTTCATTCGCATAACATGGCCTAGCCAGCGCAGCCGCTGCGTTTTAATTCGCTGGACTATGTTGATGTCTGCGTATAGCTCGTACAGCTCATCATTAAATCTTCTTCGGTACTCGCCATCGCCAACGCGTAGAGGTCCATAAATCTTTCGAAGAACTTTTCTCTCGAATACTCCCAATGCCGCTTCATCTGCTGTTGTCGTGGTCCATGCTTCTGCTCCATATAGCAGGACGGGTACGATACGTGACTTGTAGAGTATGATTTTCGTTCGCCAAGAGAGGACTTTACTTTTCAATTGCCTACCTAGTCCGAAGTAGCATTTATTGGCAAGATTGATTCTTCGCTGGATTTCAGTGCTGATGTTGTTGCTAGTGTTGATGCTAGTTCCCAAATAAACGAAGTCTTTTACTATTTCGAAATTATGGCTGCCAACAGTAGCGTGGTTGCCAAGGCGCGTATGCGCTGACTCTTTGATCGATGACAGCAGCCTATTCACCATCTCATTCACCATCAAACCCAATTTTTTCCTCGGCGGCAGTACGAAGTGCTTTGGAGATATGCTCCCACTGCTGCTGTATTCCTTCAGGATGAGTTGTGCTCTCAGAGAGCAGGTGTGAGAGTCGAGTTGCGAAATCATTGGCAGTCTGCTGTGATTGAAGCTTTTCGACGTCTAGCTTTCCTTGTGTTTTCTGTTCCTTGGTTTTAGCCGCGCTGAGGCGGGTGCGTATTTTGGCTGCAACGAGATAATGGTCCGAGTCGATGTTAGGTCCTCAGATCGGTCGCACATCTAAAACACTGGAGGCATGCCATCCGTCTATCACAACGTGATCGATCTGATTGCGAGTATTTCGATCAGGAGACAGCCATGTAGCTTGATGTATCTTTTTATGCATGAACCTCGTGCTGGATATGACCATGTTTCGAGCACCGGCCAAGTCAATCAGCCTCAGTCCGTTAGGAGATGTTTCATTGTATAGGCTGAACTTTCCGACTGTAGGGCCAAAAACACCTTCTTTGTCCACCCTGGCGTTAAAGTCACCAAGCACAACTTTTATATCATGACGGAGGCAGCGCTCGTATGTGCGTTCTAATTGTTCATAAAAAGTGTCTTTCACCTCATCGTCTTTCTCCTCTGTCGGCGCATGGGCGCAGATGAATATTATAGATAATAAATGGTTTTTTTTTAGCCAATAAATATAATGACGTTGTTGGAAATAATTACGCGCGAAATGGGCTTTCTTGCCACTTAAAATTAAAAAAAAATAGCTTGAGTGCAAGTTATGTTTCGCGAAAGCACTGAAGACTCCGTGAACCAAAAAAATGGCTTTCGTTTTCGAAAGATATTTTACTCCCACTGATTCTTTTAAAGTTGATCCATCCAAATGGCATAATGAGTCTGAATTTAAATAGGAATTCATGCTGTTAAGAATTTAACTGTTGTAAATGATGATTAAATAAAATTAAATAATTTCGGTCCATTTTACTAGAAATATTCATACTTATAAAAAATAAGAATAAGTACTTTCTTTACAATATTTCAATTCTTCCTCCAGTAATGGCTATCGAAACGCAGAATAATGAATTGTCGAAAAAGGTGGGGTGAAACACAAATTTTAAATCATTTAGTTTCTTAAATTTTTTGTTATAATGGTATTTTGAAGGTAAGTTGGTCTTTGATCCTTAAAAAAAATGTATATAAAATGGGCGTGGTCCTTAACCAATGTGGGAGAAATATGTGACTTGATACGTCAATTGGCTCTGAAACATTGGAAAATGCTTAATTGTTTTAGTTTTCATTTTCTTCTTATAAATACTACACTATAAGTAAAACAGCATACTTACAATTTTTATAAGATTTTGTCGGGCATTATTTTCGAAAATTAGAAAGAAAAAAGGGTTTGACATTTCCTATGGCAATTTGCCACCCCTTAAGCTGGTGTAATCTGCCTAAGAGTTGCGATATTGATTACTGACATGCATAGCGGAATAATACAAGGTGGCAGCATGGTGACATACCTACAAACATAAATAAAAATTCCATGTATTTTGTTTTTGTAAATTCGATGGACAAATGTCAAAATCGTACGGCACCGGAGGTTGATGTATCAAATCAATTAAAAAAAGTTTATAATCAGCTGTTCCATGCTGCCACCTTGTATCGTTGCGCCATGCTGACATGCAAAGGAATAATTTGAGGGGGCGGTACAATCTTTTTGCGAAAATCAAATTTTTAAGACCACTCTAGTGGCAATTGCACTATAACTATGCTCCTTAGCCGAAAGTGCTCTTATAGGGTGGTGCATTTGTTGTGATCAAAATCGCTTTAAGTTCACATATGTGGCATCACTGTGATGTATGAAAAATTTCCCTGGCATGTTGCCAAATGCAAATGGCACCCAGAAAAACGTGATAAAAACACTACAAGGTGTAACCATTCTCTTTTTTTGTGTACCACGACTTATTTTTTGAAGTTTTTAAAAGGAAGTCAAAATATAAACAAAATAGAATATTCAAATTTTCTTTTTTATACCTCTATGTCACTTAAGCTTGAAACTAAACAAATTCCAACAAGAGAAAGAGAGACTAATATTACCCACAAAATATATGAGTTTGACAGTTTCGCGTGATACTTTTAAATTTTATTTTTCATCAACATTTTTCACAATATAAATCCATTAGAAAAATTACTACGCACTTCTTTGCTTCACTTAATACCAAATTTTCAGGAACAATGAAACACACACCAGTACTCACGCCGTATTAGTAGTGAGAGAGACGCAAAATTGAAGAAAATATACAGAAAAGGAGGTTTTACGCAGACTTGAATTGAAACCCATAAGGAAGCATTAAGCATATATGACACTACCTTATTTTTGCTTGGATTCCAAGCTAAAAAAAACTGACGAAACTTTATCGGAACTTCAAAACACAAAAACAATTTCTATCATGAAAAAGCGAGACCACTATTCCCCCCAAAAATAGTGAGTTTGGCATGTTTTTGTATATGTTTTACATTTTATTTTTATATTAACACTTTTAACAACAAAAACAAACAAAAACAATGCAAATAACACGCGAAAATTATTTCGGTCTATAATGGTTCACTTTTTTCACAAGAAAGTTGATTTTAATTGTGTTTTTATGCACCGAATTTTCAAAGTAAAAACAAAATTTTCATGTCTCAAAAAAAAATTTATAAAAACAACGGCCGAATGTCAAAAAACCTTATCGAAATACAAACTGGCTCGTTTGCTTTTAATTAACTAGATTGTATTTTCCTTGTATTTCGTTAGTTTTTTGAAATATAGTTTACACACACTAGTACTGAAGCCGTATTAGGAGGGAGTGAGACAAAAATTGAAGATAAAATACAAGAAAAATAGACGAAAATAAAGTAGTGTCATATAGGTATTACGAATACCTCTCTTAAAAGTAGCTTTGTAATTGTTGAATTCAGCCAATGTAAACGCAAAATTAGGATTTCCTTTATCTTTATATAAAGAGCTAAAAAAATCCTACTTATTAGTACAAATCTTCACCTCTGCCCCCAAATGTCAACCTTCGCTAATGCTAAAACTCCATGGCCAAAAATCCTTAAAACAGTATGAAATGCGCAGAAAATCATGCAAGATTGAATACCGAGTGACCATAGGGAATAACCGTCTAGGTCTTACGTAAATGTATGGGAGTTAGACTGTTATTCTTTCGGACCATACGCTGCTAAATATTGAATACTTGTCTGTGCACTTGGTACTGTTTAGATATTTTTGGCGATGAAATTTTAGCGTTACCCTACAAGAAACCCTCATTATTTTTTACTAACACACTCACACTTTTAATAGACAATGCTGGGGGAGAACTCGTGTTCTCTGAAGTGATGAAATGAAAAAAGCTCAGACAAAAGTTTACTCAAATGTATGAACATTCGGTTTCATTTTATCACACTTCATAGAACGAGAATTGTCCCCTGGGGGAGAATTCGTGTGCTCTGAAGTGATAAAATGAGAAAAAAATGTCAAACAAAAATTATTTCAAATGAATGAAAACACATTTTCATTTTAACACTTCACAGAACGTGAATTGAGCCCCCAGGGGTCCTATTCAGTAACTGTGAGTTTTAAAATATACACTTTTTCTTCATATAATTTGTATGAAAAAAAATTTTACATTACATTTATTGAATAGGCCCTTGGTTCATGTGTCATTGGAACACAAGGTGATACTTGAATCTTTGTATGTTCTTTTGTTCGCATACACGTGCCTGCAAGTACCCAACTAATACATAAAACAATGGACAGGAACTCAAACTGGGAAGTTTCGGGTACCTGCTGCGGAACAAAAGAATAAACAGTAGTTGCCGTTATGAATCTGAGACAAATATATAATTACCATTGTAACTTTATGTATGAAAAACTAGTGCATCCGATTTAATTGTCAGTCACCCCTGTACTGACCTATTGTCAAATGATTATCAGCAATAGCGCATCATCAAAATTCCTTGAAAACGTTTAACCCTTCGCGTATTGTTTGAGGAAAATTTGTTAAAATATTGTGAAAAATGCTCTAATGGCATTAAAAATGGCTAAATTTAGTTCGACATTAAAACACATATCTTTGAAAGTTAAAAACCTAGTTTGTTATGAACTATATTCCTAAAAATTTGGTTTTATTAAAGTTGGAGCTGGGGGCAATTTGTGGCCATGGAACTGCTTTTATATTATTTTTTAAGTTTAATCTAAACAAAGATGTAAATTAATATAAAAACAGTTTTTTTACTAAGGCTTACTTAAGTGCTCCGGAGACTAACAACAAGATTGACCGAATTTTTGTATGTATGCGTCGTCGGGTGGTTGACGGTTGTCCCTCGACTATCAAATAAAAAGCCATCAATCAACATTTGCATTGAGAAACCGTAGCGTTCGGACGTGCATATGTCGTCATCGGATGATGATTTTTTTACTTGCAACTACAGCAGTTTTATTAAATAAAAAGAAAAGGAAAAAGAGTGATAAAAAGATAAGATGCTAACCAAACAGTTCCTGTTGAATACCCAGAAATCTGGGCACCCCAACAGACATCTTATTGATGAGCCAACACCGCCTATGGGCTTAAGGAGTCATCTCCGTAAGCATTTTGAGGAAATACGGCACCTGAGAACTCAGCCGTATGAAGCAAAAAACACAAGCAGGTCCTTGGTGAACTCCGCAAACAGTCGTCGGACCTTTATGCCAGGAATTGCCCGGTGAATCCAGTATTCAAAGAACAGTACCCAAAACTTGCGGAAGAGGAACGCATACTCCCCAGGAAAAACGCGAGTCACTCTAGCTCAACTTCGTTCTGGATACTGTAACAGGTTAACCACTTACCTATCGAGAATCAACCCCGACATACAAAATGTATGCCCCGCTTGCAATGTGTCCCCACATGACACCAACCTTCTCTTTAATTGTAATGTGGAACCAACGCCTCTAAAACCCCTTTCATTGTGGTCCACCCCTGTTGAAACAGCAAGTTTCCTTGGACACCCGTTAGAGGATATTGATGACAATTTGTGATCGGCCGCAGCTGTTAGGTGGGGCGAAGCACTGCTACAACAACAACAACAACAAAAGTGATAAAAAGGAATTGTGGATGAGAAGCTTGTACGCTCCATCATGCTGGTCAGGCATGCTTAACCAACGAACCGATATCATTTCGTTACGAAATCATTAGCCAAGCTGATTGCAACTTTTCTCATGAATTTTGACAGTACGAACATTTCTCAGAGTATTTTTGACATTACCACCAACGAATTACACAACCAAATTACATGGAGTTTGTGTGTATGTCCGCTCGCTGTTACCACCTTACGGCTTCACCATGGCTATAGCAATGCCAGCACAATTCAAACATAAAGTATCACGTTTTTGTTAACGTTTTTAACATTAACGAAAGCTTTTCGTTTCGGTTAAAAATGAGATACAATGTATCTTGATAATTTCTTTATCGATAATATTTCGAAATGTTTCAACGGAAACGGTGGAAATCTTTTGATAAACGATTAGCTTAATGTTAAGGTGCATCCCTGATGCTGGTAAACATTGATAATTTTCAATAAATTTTAATATGAATTGCTGTTCTTTCGCGCATTTTTTCATCTTGAATGTCGACACAAACTAAATACAACACTGCTGTTTTGTCAATCACACCTCGCGATGATCAAATAAACAAGCGTCAAATGAAAAATCAAAAATTTTTGATTTTCATCAACGTGTAGCCGACAACAAATACGTGTGTCACGAAGCCACCCGACTGCACTAATCCACACAAAATTCAGTCAATCTCGTTGCCGGAGCCCTTTAGGCTCTTTTGACCATTATTGTTTGGTGCAAATAAAAGCAACTTATTTCACCATTCCATTCGCCGGTCTCTATCTTTTTCAGGGGTGTTATAATTGGACTATTTTTAATAATTTTGCTAAAACTTCAACTATTTCCGGTACCATTCCATAGTAGTATCATTTTCATACTGAGATAAATTGTCCAATTATATCACCCTTTAAAAAATAGAGAGACTAGCGAAACATCGGGTTGAAATGGTGAAATAGTTGCTTTTATTTGGACCAAAAGCTAATAGTCAAAAGAACCTAAGTAAGCCTTAGTAAATGCTATAAATGAATAGACCGGAAAATTACAAAATAGTTTGTTGTTATTTAAAAATTTTAAATATTAAATATGTTATTAGCTTAAGACAAAAAAACTACAATGCTTTCTTATGAAAAACAATCATTATGATCAGTTCATTGTGGATATGTACACAAAGTATCTGTTTTGGGAGATTATGACATTGGTCAGCTGTGATAGTTTTACGATCAGCACTGACACATTTCCCTGATTCATAACAAACAGCTGATACAAGCACTTGAGTGTGAGTGAGCAGTATGGCCAAAGAGGATAGATATAATATATATAATATTATATCTATACTCTTTGGTATGGCTCTAATCATAATTAATAAGCTATTTTGATGTGTACGAGGGAGACAAAAACACACATACATCGCATATGCGCCAGTCCCCTTAGGTTTATGATACAAAGTTTGCTCGTAGTGCACATGTTTTACATTCCTCAATGCATGCTTATTTCGATTAGCAAAAATAAATCGTATGTGTTCGTGCGTTTTTATTAGGTGGGCTGTATCAAATGATAATCAGTGTGCTTGTAGGGAGCATTGTGAATGATGACAAAGTGTGATCTCTTATGCATAAACGTCAAAATTCCAAAGTGATTGGATCACCTGATTCGTATTTGATTATCGCTGTCTCATTCTGTATCTCTCTATCACCCGCTGAAGATAGGCGCCGCCATATTGAACAGCCTGTCAAAACGCTGAAAAGTAGCCATATTGAACAGCCTGTCAGGAAGTTGACAGATAAGAGGTCACACTTTGTCATTATTCACAATGGTAGTGAGCGAAGGCTGGAATTGGCGGCCCGCTAGCACTACATCACTGACACACCACAAATCACTAATCTAGATTGCGCATTCACGAGTTCAAAACTGCTTCGTTCTGCGCATCTGCGTTACAGTTGACTGCTAGATTGAATGAAAGAATGAGAGAAAAAACAAGAGCTAAAAGAAAATGACGTATCAATTGCCCAAAAAAAAAGCTTAAGTTTTGTTTACATGCGCTATGCGCAATTACAATTTGATTTGTGTTGACCCACCGCTATTGCCATATGGCCTTCATCTGGCAGCTCTATAAGACTTATAAATTTCCCTTATATGTTGCCGGACTAGTAAAATTTAAAGATACAAACTTTCACAACATTTTATTTTGCTCCCTCACGAGTTTTTATATTCGTGCAATATTACTGAACACAAAATTTCGTTACTTTTTAAATACTTTTATAGAAAAAACACCTTTTGTCACATATTAGGTTAGTTCTGGATATGAAATTGCAGCTCCTGAAAAGCCATTTTGAAGTTTGAGGGAAATTTCCACAAGTGGCAACAAACGCGAACAAGGCAGTACTGCCAACCGTAGAAGCCGATTTCCATGTGTCACTTTTCACACTTTTTTGCGAACGGCGGCTTCATTTCTAAAGCGAAAAAGTAAAATTTTTTTCATAAAACTGCAAATTAGCATTTAAAATTAGTGTAAGAATACTTGTTAATATATAAATAAATAGTTAAAATAAAAGGTCTTTAATATTATATGAACGTAAAAGGTGTTTGTTCGATTTGTTGCAGCCATTAATTACTATGTACAATTTGTGCTGGCTGGCGTGAGTATCGAACGAATTGATTTTCAAAGCTGCACATTTGTAAATGGCTAGAGAGATTAAAAGTTCCAATACGGCGCATAACATACGCGTTCACATTGATGATGTACATTGAACATACGCCCTTGGAAGATAATCTACAATTATTCTTGAAGAATCACATTTCTTCCAGTGACGCCAATTCTATACTGGCGCATGTACGCGAAGTTGGCGAAACTGTTGGTACACAACTGCAAACGCAGGCTCAAGCTGAAGTAGCTGCTAACGCTGCATATGCCGGTTATACCGGCCATTTAAATGTACTGCGATTAGGTGCCACAGCTAGAGCAAAGGTTCCTAACAGCAAAGCCTCTACTCCGGCTACAAATAGTTTCATTGCTAGTGGGAGAAAAGTATCAACGCCAGTGGGTGTAATTAACCGTAAAACAGCGACGCCTAAACTTAACGGATTCGGTAATAGCCGTGCTCAGAATAACGAAGAAGAAGAGGAAGCAGAGGAAAACTATGAATTGATCGATATTGTTGATGACGATCAAGAAGAAAGTGTCAATAATCAACAAAATAGCGAACAAGTAACCAAGGAATCTAAAGTAAAACATTCTGCTGAAAAAGAGGCAGACGCCTGAAGTTGGTGCGGAATTCGTCATTCAAATAGAGGACGAAGAAATCGATTACGAATATTTTGTGGAACCACCGGCACCTAAACACCGAAAATATAGCCAAAATCAATTTGAAGACAGAGTAAGTAAATATATTTGTAGAATTTATGCATGTAAGTAAACTCTTCGTAACCAAGAAATTTTGTAATTGAGAAAGGGTTATTTATTATGTTTGTAAATTTTACGAGCTTCCCGATATAGTTAGGCAGTTAACAAGACTGTCGTATGGTTGTAAAAAGCTAAGATTTGAATTGTTTCCATGTTTGCACTTAATATAGGAGACTTCGTAAATTGCCAAAATGAATTGTCATTCTATTTATTATGAAGAATGCTTCCTATGTTATCACATGGTGAAGGTGTGGCTAGCTAAAATATAGAGGGCATAGCTGTTCAAAGCAGGAACTACTTGTTTCTTTATTGGTCGAATAACTCTGTTGTTATTGGTCCTAAGACTTTGGGTAATAGTCTAGTTTAGGGGTCGACTGCTAATACGCTACCAAAAATATCGAGAGAGGTGTCAAACGACGCGTCTTGACATCAGTATTAATAATCCGAAGGCGGAAAATAAAAATTTCAACGCGTATTAGCAGTCGACCCCTCAACTAGACTATTACCAGACTTTGTTCCTTAGTTTTAATACATAATACCAAAATCTGTAAAACCTGAAGTTTAGACAATTCTATTGGTTACAGGTTTTGTGAATTAGCTAACGATATATGTAACTCGATTTTTTTTTAAAAAGGGTTCCAGAAATATTTATTGATATTGAATATTTATACATAGAAAACGAGTAAATTAGAAAAAACAAAGTTCATAGACCGTATAGCCGACTATTTCAGAACAGAAATATTTATTACAAGTAAAAAGCCGCCCTATTACTATTTGCGGCTTCACACGACCGACGGTTATATGTACCGGGCCAGTCCCTTTGTCGGAGTAGGTGCCATCGTAAAGCTAAGCTCTGGAGCTTTCTATAAAAAATCTTATTGAGTTACCTTTTTTGGCTGTCAAGGTTGTCAGTTTGTTTAGCTTGGTTGTAGAACTTGCCCCCGGTTTTCACCAAGAGTTTCTTCGACCAGAAATTATTTTCCTGCGTGGAATCTTTGCCGGCTGCAGTTAGAGTTATTTGCCGCAATAACTACTCGGATAAGCCGTTAAGTGGCCCCCAAACGTACTGGAGCTTGTGCCTCCGTTTCTACTCCCCTTGTAGGTAGGTTCTCCACATTAAGAAGGTAGGATGGTGTGACGTGAATGAGGATGGTTTGTGGTACATGATTCCTATTGCATTAATCCGCCAGTTTGATTCACACCTGGAGGGACCCAAATGGAGGCCACATCAGTGTCTTGCTTGGGACAACTGGAAAGTGTAATAGGATTCATTATATGTTGTTGAGGTATTTGAATTCGTAAAAAATACGAAAAATTTATAAAACTTTTTAAAATTACATTTCCAGAGATTTCTAATTAAGAGAGCTTTAGATCTTATTTTATTACTTTGTAAATAAGGAGGTTTGTATATCAACGCAATATATGAATCTCTCCATATCTCGCTTTTCTTTCGATATCCTCTCCTGCCTGGCAGTTACCTGTATAATAGGATTCCCTACATGTCGATGACGTGATGGCGCACACAATCAGTGTGATAAAATACATAATTTAAGTCGAAAACAAATGAATTAAATAAATTCGTCTTCTTTGTAATTAGCAGATTTTTGGCCACTGCCGCCAAGGAAATATCGAACCACAAAATACTCGTAAGCGACCATTGCGTCCAGTACCGGCGGCAATACCAATTAGAACCTGGGAAAAAGAATTAGAGTTACCGCCATTAGAACTGATACCAACACGACCGGAACGCCAACGAGTTTTGAATGGCCATTTGCCATATCAGTTGCAACGTAGTGACAGCACAGAAAGTGTAATTAGTAATTACTCTTTGAGTGAGCACGATAGAGAAGAAGGAAACTACTTTAGATACACAAACGGTTACCGGAGGGCAGAAGAAGAAGAAGAGAACGAGGAAGGAGGAAACTTAGAAACACAGGAATACCAGCATAGATACCATACTTCGCCCGAAATTATACCGGGCCGTGTAAATACCACACAAATGGGTATCGATATATTCAACAAACTTCGTCGTTTGTTGAATTTTAATACGGATTCCGCAACAAACAATACGCAAACACAACGGGAGGAATCTCATCAACGGTAACGAAGTGATATGTGATTTTTAATTAAATAATTGACTTACTTCTTCATTTCTTTAAACAAAATAAATATTTCAGAGCAGGGATTTATTCTGCAGATGTCAATCCCAACCCAATAAAATACAAAAGAGTACAGAATCGTTTTCCCAAAATTATTACACATAAACTGGATGATGGTGAGTTTAAAATTGCAGTTGTTGTTGTTGTTGTTGTTGTGCTTGCATGTGTTTATCCCATGCTGTTTGCAGGCGACTTCGATGTGATCTCTACGTTTCCTAAGCACGAAAAGCAAATATTGTCGTGCAAGTCGCTTAGCAGCGCTTCCAAACATTCATTAGATATGACACAGCGAAAGTCGTTACACTCCATTGGTTAGTTAAGCTTTATACAGCTTCTTATGAAATGCTGCTCAAAAATAATATTGATATTTTTTTGTTTTATGTTAACTAAATAGAAAAACCGAAGTACCGTAAATCCATGTTTACTGCACCAACAGTGACCCATCATTTGGTGAAGAACACTTATGCTGATGTTGAATTTTCTGACGATGATGAGTCAGAGTTGGCAAATGGTGTGGGATTTCGCGCACGAAGTGGGTCACTTCTGGGAGATGGACGAGCTATCAAGAAAGTACCACGCATGTTCAATATACCTATTATGCGTGAGAATGAGACTTCTAGAATGGCACCAGCTACAAAACCGCCACCTCCTCTTATTGAACCACGTACAGGTAGCATACTAGCGACATCCCTAATGCCTGAGATTGATTTAACGAAACGAAAACCAATTTCCTATGCGGAAGCTTTGCGACAGAATACGCAACTACCTCCTAGTGGTGGTCATGTCTTGGGTAGACGTTCTGCCAGTTCAGTGTCTTCTTCTGGGGCAACATGTATGTGCTTTCCATAATATGTATTATAAAAAAAGTATGTTATATTTTTCTCTTTGTAGCAGCTTCTAATGGTGGTTTCAATATTTTGGGCAATATGCGTTCAAGCATGTGGTCCACTAATGCACGTTCAATTCTTACACAGGAAAAAGAAACTGAAGAGCATGAAAAGTATCAACAGCTGTTGGAGCAAGTTGTTCCATGTCTGTATGGTTCTTCGGAGGGTGCAAACGTTATTTCATTACCTAAGCCGCCATTAAGTTTTGATGCACGTCAACGCCGAAGCGGACTGTTTCCGTCTACCGGTATCAGTCAGAAACCAATAACCACTCAACGAAAAACGCTTGGTTTACAAAATAGCATGTCACGTCCACTAAAACGACCACCACTCTCATCAACCATCAATTTGGACGATGATGACGAAGAGAACAATGAAGATGTTACTTTCGTTAGCGTAAAGCAACATCGTCCTGTAATGACTAATGGTATTTCAACAGTGATTATTGATGATGACGATGAAATAAGTGAAATAATCGATTTGGATGATGATGAACGCCAAATTGTGTCCCAATGTATAAAATCAAAAGACCAAACAGTAATTGACATTACTTTGGGGGCGAAAGAAAAGAAAAAGTGTTCTATGCGCCTGTAAGTGCTTCATATTATTTTGCTTAGAAACTTATATGAAATTGTAATCCGTTGTTCTCCCCACAGTCCATATGTCGAACCGGTTAATACATTGCAAGAACGTTTTAATACTTCACCACATCTCAAGGAAAATTGGCTAGAAGCATTAAAATCGAAATGGACCGAAAAGAAAAAGAGTCGCCTGCAGGAAGTAAACGATACTGTCAATGTGTAAGTTATTTGCATTGGTGTAAAGCATGTATCGTTAAAATTATTAGTTTATCCATATTTTCACAGTGTGGAGAAGCTAACAGCTGAACGTCGGGCAGCTGAATTGGAAATGCAAGATCGTTTACGCAAAATTCAAATAGTTGATCCCGATTTTCTTGTAATTGATGATTTCCCAATACCAGAAGTAGAGGAAGAGCCAGAGTTCGTCGAATTAACGCCCGAATATCAAGCAAAAATTAAAGCAGCAATTATTGGACCACCCGATCAAGTGAGATATCCATAGCTAGGTGTTGTAAATGCCTTACTAATCTCTCTCCCTTACAGGTTCTTGTTTCGAAATTTAACTTGAACATAACCCGTCGTGACATACACACGCTGCTGGGCAACAATTGGCTTAATGATGAAGTCATCAATTTTTATATGAATCTAATCACTGAACGCGGCGAGACCAAGCATGAAACACACGGTCTCCCTAATGTATACGCTATGAATACCTTCTTTATACCCCGTTTACTTACGGCTGGTCATAGTGGCGTGAAACGTTGGACACGCAAAGTAGATATTTTCTCCAAAGATATAATTCCTGTGCCGGTGCATGTTGGTGGTGTACATTGGTGTATGGCTATCATACATATAAAAAATCATACAATTAAATACTATGACTCGATGGGCACACCAAATCCCAGCGTTCTAAAAGCCCTGGAACAATATCTCATGGAAGAATCTTTAGATAAACGAAAGCAAGCATATGATACTAGTAGCTATGAAATTGAATCGGTACGTGAAGTCCCACGACAAATGAATGGCAGTGATTGTGGTGTATTTAGTTGTATGTTTGCTGAGTATATAACAAGAAATCGTGAGATAACATTTTCGCAGCAACATATGGAATACTTCCGTCACAAAATGATACTAGAAATTGTGCGTGGCGAATTGTTGCAATAAACTAAAAAATAAATGATTTATAAAAGTTCTCAAGAGTAATAAATAGTAGCGTGCTGAATATCGTATGTGTGGATGGGAAACCCTTGAAAGGGAAGACGATTTTTCGTTAGTGTTGAATCTGGGAAATCCCGCGAGAAAGGTTATTGATTTTTAGGAACGTCTACTCCCAGGAAACACAAATTTGTTTGGCATATATAACAATAAAATATATGAACGTATGTTTGCACCTGGATTAGATAAAAGTAAATAATATTTATTTTCTCTTTTATTAAATCAAAACTTTTAATTTTGGAAACTAAAAGCCGCTACGTTCTGAATTTTTCAATAATGATGGTTTAAAACGTTAATATGTATGCGGTTCCATTCTTTCATTTTCAATTATTGAAATGAAAGTGTCGCGCAATGAATGCATTACCATATTAAATGCCTAGTTTAGTATAATTTTGCAGAAACAAAATACAAAAAAAAATTCTATTTAAAATTTATGTATTTAGGGATTTACAAGGTCTTCTATTATATGTTCATATTTCGTATTATTTCTTTATTTTTGAAGTTAACTGCGTGGCGTTGTCTTACTAAGCATTTAAAAATTTTAAAATATCAAAAATTTACAGTCTAAATAATAATGGGTGCTAAAGCACACCAAAATGTTTCTTTTTCGTTAATTCGGACAAAGGCCTTGTGAATACCTAAAATAATAAAATTTATCTTTAAAACCATATACAGCATAATATTATGTTTTATTTTTAAGATTTTGTGGATACACTGGTGTTTGAATTTCTAATTCTGTACGGAGTGTGTTTTCACCCTGCTATGTGAATTTTCTTAAAGAAAAAATCACGTAATCAGTGTGCATTGCGTTGCTTCATAAAACATCAAAAACATACAAACTTGTTTTCTTTTTTAAACTAAATTTCAACTGAGAGCAAATAAAAACAACATTGCTTTAGCTCTTTACTAATTTCTACAGATCAGCAACCTCTTCTACTTACATAATTAATTTATCTGTCTATTATATAAGCCGTCTACAGTTATAAGGTAGCATTTCTGAATTACTTACATATAGTTTTAAAAATGAATTTGTATGTCACTGATAACAAATACATATATAATAAAATAGTATAGAACAAGTATAATAATTATTGCTTAATATTATGTAACGTATCGTAATTTCAGTTGATTATTTTACCTACGACGTACATATTCCTACGCCAAGAAGTTACACTAGAGCACTTGCTGTTCGTTATGGAATGCCGATTAATGCGATATTGCGTATTTCTTGCTACAACTTCAGTTAATATCATAAATAATTGGTAAGATCCCATAAGTTCTTCTGGTTTAAAGGTGCTAACATAAACTATCATCTCCCGTTGCCGTATCGCCCATTTGGTCTAGACTTGGACCGCGAGTTAGACATTATAAAATGCCGGTTTAGATTTGCGTTTTTGAGCTCCAAAATAATAGTATCTGTATACATCTTCAGCAAGTGGGCTTAAGCCGATGTACATTTTACACAACGAACAACGATGGGGATCAGGGAATGCCAGGTTTCGCGTCCCAAATTTCGACCATTTTGAACATCCACGTCGGTGGCACTAGGCTACCGACTGTCCTACACTCCAAAATCTTGGGTGTGACGTTTGATCAGAATCTATATTTTGCCGCAATTTTTCCAAAAATCCAGAGCCGTAGTCCCTTGCTGGCAGTACTTGGGGAAAAGACAAAGAAACGCTCAGTACCACATTCAAAGCAATTAGCCAGCCGATTGCGTGCTACGCGTCCCCTATATGGTCGCCAAGCCTAAAAATTACCCACTGGAGGAAGCTACAGGCCTGCCAAAATACTGCTCCCAGAATCGCCACGGGCTTTCTTCTGATGTCCCCAGAACACCATCTACATAATGAGGAGAGAATACTCCCCATCAGGTAGAGAAATGAGATGCTAACCAAACAATTCCTGTTGAATACCCACAAAACTTGGGCATCCCAACAGACTTCTGATTGACGAGCCAACACCGCCTAAGGGCTTAAGGAGTCAGCATTTTGAGGAAATACGGCACCTGAGAACTCAGCCGTATGAAGCAAAAAGACATAAGCAGGTTCTTAGTGAACTGCACAAACAGGCGTCGGACCCTTATGCCAGGAATTGCCCGGTGAATCCAGTACTCAAAGAACAGTACCCAAAACTTGCGGAAGAGGAACGCATACTCCCCAGGGAAACGCGAGTCACTCTAGCTCAACTTAGTTCTGGATAAGGTCAAACTCTTACCTATCCAGAATCAACCCCGACATACAAAATGTATGCCCCGCTTGCAATGTGTCCCCACATGACACCAACCATCTCTTTAATTGTAATGTGGAACCGACGCCTCTAACACGCCTTTCATTATGGTCCACCCCTGTTGAAACAGCAAGTTTCCTTGGACTCCCGTTAGAGGATATATATATGACAATCTGTGATCGGTCGCAGCTGTTAGGTGGAGCGAAGCACCGCTACAACAACAACAACAACAACATGGGGATCACGGAAAACTTACCACGGTACTAAGATTCATGTTCCCAGCGGGCTAACGAGCTTGAAATATTGCCGTGGCAAGTGCAAATGCACAGGAGGAAAAAGTCGGCAGATCCAAAGGTCCATTTTTTTTTGTTCCCGATGCAGGCGGCCTAGTACCAGACGCAGCATTCTCATAAAGCTGAGAGGGAGTTTCTGCGGATGCAACAAATACTAATACATACACGACCGGCGAGTTTTTTGGTCCGTACAAAAATACACAAAGTCCGGAAGTCCTCTGGTCAAAGCTTTTAACTAGGAGTTTATGGTCGCTTTCAAGGTTTATGATATAGCATTCACATTGCGCCATAAGCTCGAGTTTATGGGATATTTTCGTTATTGTTGTTGTTGTATTAACGATAAAAACACCCCGAAGATTTTGGGTAGTGTTATCGATGGTTATGTTTGTTGTTGTTGTAGCGATAAGGTTGCTCCCCGAAGGCTTTGGGGAGTGTTATCGATGTGATGGTCCTTTGCCGGATACAGATCCGGTACGCCCCGGTAACACAGCACCATTAAGGTGCTAGCCCGACCATCTCGGGAACGAGTTATGTGGCCACATTAAACCTTCAGGCCATCCCTCCCTCACCACCACCAAGTTCCATGAGGAGCTTGGGGTCGCCAGAGCCTCGTCTGTTAGTGAAACAGGATTCGCCGCGGATAGGAGAGGTTGACAATTGGGTTTTGAGAAGGTATATATTGCGCTGGCGACCTGAAGGGTTGCGCTACACAGCCCCTTGAATCTGGTATTTTAGTCGCCCCTTACGACAGGCATACCTGCCGCGGGTATATTCTGACCCCCTAAGCCGCTGGGGGGGGGGATGGTTATGGTCCGTTGCCGTATATGGATCCGGTACGTTTCGGCAACAAGCACCACTGAGGTACACGTCCGATCATCTCGGGAACGATTTAACATAACCACATTAAACTTTCTAGGCTATCCCCCTCTCGCCACCCCCTAGTTGCATGAGAAACTTGGCGTCGCCAGAACCTCGGCTGCTAAAAAAACAGGATTCGCCACGGATAGGTATAGGGTAGCTTACGAGAGAAGGTGCAATTCTTTAGACGCGTCTCCCATTTCACCTGCGTGTGTTTATCAACACGATATCGCAAGTTTGTGGCCCTGATTTGAGGGTCGCCACGGTCTTGCTGTCTGACAAGGTCACGCTCTCTCGCCAAGGTAGCGGTTTTCGTTGAAAACTGGGCGGATTTCGGGAATTCTTCCAGCTGACACGGATTCGTTGACCTTGCGAAAAGACCGTTCCCTTTGACGGACATCAGTCTGGATTGGGAGCCCAGCAAAAAGATTTTCTGTATATATTTTAAAGTTGGCTCACTTTACTTTTGTTATGTTGATGAAAGTTCGGCGCTTAGACGTGATACATTCGACTGATTCTCCCAGCGAGAGGAATTTTAACGTTGTCTACGAAGAAAGTTCAGTCGAATTTAATGAGGCAGATGTTGGTCGTCTTCGTTGTGATACAGACGTATTCATAACTTAACGTGCACTATGGATTTCAAGCCCTGACACTATCGACAAGATGTCTGTCGTAGCAATATACCTTGTGACCAGTGGAGTTTCACTGCAATCATTTGGGCACCTGTTACGTAAAAATAGTTTCCTTATAGGTACGTATCTACTTGTTTACTTAATAAAAGGGCATACGAAAAATAATGCGCAAACAATGTTTTAAACGATTTTAAAAGATTTTTGAATTTGTTTTGGACTTGTTTTCGTTTGTTTTTTTCTTTATTTGTTTTTTTATTTGTTTTTTTTTATTTTATTTTTTTATTTGGTTTGCGGTTTTATTTCAGAACTTTTGCTTTAGTGTTTGTTAGCTTTTAGTTTGTTAATTGCAAAAATGAAAACATTAAAAAAATGCCTTACTAATGACGGCACCATTGTCTGGGGTACACCAACAAATCCAATGCTCAATTCATTTGGCGGCAAATCGTGCGAACCGGAGTCAAAACACAAACGCTGCACAAATATAACTTTGTAAATATGTGTAGCCACATACATATCATTTACAATGGACGTACATACATCCCTACTTTTTGTTTTTGCATCTAAGGCCCGGTTTATCAGTGATTGGTTAAGCTAAGCTTTAACTAAGCTTGCTTAAGCTCTAGTCAAATTTAAACTCCAGTTAAACTACTGAACAGTTTTTCAGTCACGGTTTAAGGCCGCCTTTGGTGTATGCTGTTTTGTGCGGCAACATTGGTTTTTATACTCAGCTGATCAGAGCTCACATAGTAGTATATTAACTTTGTTCGCATAACGGTAACAGAGCTGTAAAATGATTCAATCAATACAGTTATAAATCAAGACTGATTCATTATACTCAGTTGAGCAGAGCTCACAGATTATATTAAGTTTGATTGGATAACGGTTGGTTGTACATATGTATATAAAGGAATCGAGATAGATATAGACTTCCATATATCAAAATAATCAGGATCGAAAAAAAATTTGATTGAGCCATGTCCGTCCGTCCGTCCGTCCGTCCGTTAACACGATAATTTGAGTAAATTTTGAGGTATCGTGATGAAATTTGGTATGTAGGTTCCTGAGCACTCATCTCAGATCGCTATTTAAAATGAACGATATCGGACTATAACAACGCCCACTTTTTCGATATCGAAAATTTCGAAAAACCGAAAAAGTGCGATAATTCATTACAAAAGACAGATAAAGCGACGAAACTTGGTAGATGGGTTGAACTTATGACGCAGAATAGAAAATTAGTAAAATTTTGGACAATGGGCGTGGCACCGCCCACTTTTAAAAGAAGGTAATTTAAAACTTTTGCAAGCTGTAATTTGGCAGTCGTTGAAGATATCATGATGAAATTTGGTAGGAACTTTACTCCTATTACTATATGTACGCTTAATAAAAATTAGCAAAATCGGATAAGGACCACGCCCACTTTTAAAAAAAAATTTTTTTTAAGTAAAATTTTAACAAAAAATTTAATATCTTTACAGTATATAAGTAAATTATGTCAACATTCAACTCCAGTAATGATATGGTGCAACAAAATACAAAAATAAAATAAAATTTCAAAATGGGCGTGGCTCCGCCCTTTTTCATTTAATTTGTCTAGGATACTTTTAACGCCACAAGTCGAACAAAAATTAACCAATCCTTTTGAAATTTGGTGGGGGCATAGATTTTATGACGTTAACTGTTTTCTGTGAAAATGGGCGAAATCGGTTGATGCCACGCCCAGTTTTTATACACAGTCGTTCGTCTGTCCTTCCGCATGGCCGTTAACACGATAACTTGAGCAAAAATCGACATATCTTTAATGAACTTAGTTCACGTGCTTACTTGAACTCACTTTATCTTGGTATGAAAAATGAACGAAATCCGACTATGACCACGCCCACTTTTTCGATATCGAAAATTACGAAAAATGAAAAAAATGCCATAATTCTATACCAAATACGAAAAAAGGGATGAAACATGGTAAGGTAATTGGATTGTTTTATTGACGCGAAATATAACTTTAGAAAAAACTTTATAAAATGGTTGTAACACCTACCATATTAAGTAGAAGAAAATGAAAAAGTTCTGCAGGGCGAAATAAAAAACCCTTAAAATCTTGGCAGATATTACATATATAAATAAATTAGCGGTATCCAACAGAGGATGTTCTGGGTCACCCTGGTCCACATGTTGGTCGATATCTGGAAAACGCCTTCACATATACAACTACCACCACTCCCTTTTAAAACTCTCATTAATACCTTTAATTTGATACCCATATCGTACAAACTCATTCTAGAGTCACCCCTGGTCCACCTTTATGGCGATATCTCGAAAAGGCGTCCACCTATAGAACTAAGCCCTACGCCCTTTTAAAATATTCATTAACACCTTTCATTTGATACCCATATCGTACAAACATATTCTAAAGTCACCCCTGGTCCACCTTTATAGCGATATCTCGAAAAGGCGAACACCTATAGAACGAAGGCCCACTCCCTTTTAAAAATACTCATTAGCACCTTTCATTTGATACTCATATCGTACAAACAAATTCTAGAGTCACCCCTGGTCCATCTTTATGGCGATATCTCGAAAAGGCGTCCATCTATAGAACTTAGGCCCACACGCTTTTAAAATACTCATTAATACCTTTCATTTGATACCCATATCGTACAAACAAATTCTAGAGTCACCCCTGGTCCACCTTTATAGCGATATCCCGAAAACGCGTCCACCCATACAACTAAGGCCCACTCCCTTTTAAAACACTTATTAACACCTTTCGTTTGATACACATATTGTACAAACGCATTCTAGAGTTAACCCTGGTCCACTTTTATAACGATATTCCGAAAAGGCGTCCACCTATAGAACTAAGGCCCACTCCCTTTTAAAATACTCATTAACTCCTTTCGTTTGATACCCATATTGCACAAACGAATTCTACAGTCACCCCTAGCCCACCTTTATGGCGATATCTCGAAACGGCGTCCACCTATGGAACTAAGGATTACTCCCTTTTATAATACTCATTAACACCTTTCTTTTGATACCCATATTGTACAAACAAATTCTAGGGTCACCCCTGGTCCACCTTTATGGCGATATCTTGAAACGGCGTCCACCTATGGAACTAATGATTACTCCCTTTTAGAATACTCATTAACACCTTTCATTTGATACCCATATCGTACAAACGCATTCTAGAGTCACCCCTGGTCCACCTTTATGGCGATATCTCGAAAAGGCGACCACCTATACAACAACCACCACTCCCTTTTAAAACCCTCATTAATACCTTTAATTTGATACCCATATCATACAAACACATTCTAGAGTCACCCCTGGTTCACCTTTATGGCGATATTTCGAAACGGCATCCACCTATAGAACTAAGGATTACTCCCTTTTAAAATACTCATTAACACTTTTCATTTGATACCCATATCGTACAAACGCATTCTAGAGTCAACCCTGATCCACCTTTATGGCTATATCCCTAAATGGCGTCCACCTATAGAACTATGGCCCACTCCCTCATAAAATACTCTTTAGTGCCTTTCATTTGATACACATGTCATATAAACACATTCCAGGGTTTTCCTCGGTTCATTTTCCTACATGGTTATTTTTCCTTATGTTGTCACCATAGCTCTCAACTGAGTATGTAATGTTCGGTTACACCCGAACTTAACCTTCCTTACTTGTTTTACAAATATGATTGGTTGATTTCAAATATATAAGCCAAGTTTGAATGCGATTTCATGTTTTCCATTCAAAAATTCTGTTAGTGATTGCATGACTGTAAAAAAAGCATTCAGTTTGATTGTGAGTGCATCGAGAGCACTCCCACTCACGAGTGATTGCAAAATTTGTTGACTGCAATCACCTTTTCATTCCGTTCCATTGAAATTTTCGTTTTCAGGGTTGATACTTTTCGTAATTTTGATGGTTAACATATCTGTGATTGGTTTGAAATTGTCAAAATAGTTATAAATAACCGGAATGCCATATTTCATTTAAAACATTATGTTTGATTCTAAAAAGTTTTATTCGGTGGATTTTGCTTCAAAGGAATTAAACCCAATAAAATGTGCTTTAATTCCGATTGGAAGAAATCAGACATACGAATTTCAGAGTCAAAATATTCAAAAAACTAAATTGGAATATAATATTACCTACAACAAAATAATATTTAGTCATAAGGTCCAAAATTGGCTTCCGCATTCAATAACTACGGTGACTCTGACTCAATCTTTTAACATTTTGTATTTTAATAAAGTTCTTTACTGATTTCTATTAAATTAAGCATTATTTTTCAAGGAGGTTAATGGAAATCAATTGCCACATAAAATGTGTATTTTATAAAGTGCATTTCAATGGTGTTCTTGCAGTGAAAGTGTAGAAAAAAGCATTTAAAAATTCGAAGCGATAGACGTCGAGAAGCAATGCACAGTGTTTCATTACAGAAAAAAGTTTAAGCAAATTCGGGGTGATACGATAAATACAATGAAAGTTTTGGAGTGTGCTACATTGGATGTGGAATAACTCTGAGGAGCCATTACATATATGCTTATTTTAATATAATTATATTTTTAATACCGTGAATTAAACATGTGTTTAATTTTATGAATCGAAGGGAGAGCGAAAATTTTAGTTTAATTTATGCCGTACAAAAAGTGTTTAATGGAGTGACCGATTAACAACGTCATGCGATATTCGTCTATTTTCGTCCTCCAATACATTTTATCACTGTTGTAAATTTTATAATAAGCTACTCAAGGGACCACTTTAGCTAACCGGCATTCATTATTAATTATTAAAAAATTCGTATTTATTTTTGTTCGTGTTAACATACATCATGTGTAAAAATTGCCGCTAGAATGAATTTGTGATAGTCTAACGATTGTACACAAAACCGTCGATGTTGTTTTAGCAGTGCTTCGCCCTCATCCAACAGGTGCGACCACTAAAAAATTGTCATCAATATCCTAGGAAACCTGTAGTTTCAAGAGGGATGGATATAGTGAAAGGGGTGTTAGAGGCGTCGGTTTCCACATTGCAATTAAAGAGATGGTTGGTGTCATGTGGGGACAGGTTGCAGGCAGGACATACATTTTGTATGTCGCGTTTGATCCTGAATTGGTAAGAGTTTAACCTGTTACAGTATCCAGATCGAAGTTGAGCTAGAGTGACGCGGGTCTCCCGAGCGAGATTGTTTTCCTCTTCTGCGACTTCAGTATAATTATCTTTAAGAAAGGGGTTCGCCGGGAAATTTCTGGCATAGAGGTCCGACGACTTTTTGTGGATATCTCTGAGGACCTGTTTATGTTTTTTTTCTAAATACGTCTGAGTTCTCAGGTGCCGTATTGATGGTTGGGCCGGGATCTGTAGATATTATCGTAAATTCGTCGGCGGAGGATACAATGGTAACTCCTTCTGGTGGCGAAAGGGGCTTCTATATGTAGAAGTTGTTGTTTAATTCTTCTTGGATTAGATGTTTGCGTTCCTGAATTGCACCGATGCTTACCTACCAGATAATATGCGGTGCACCCTTTGAGACTTGGAAGAAGGGAAACTTTTTGAGAGTTTTGATTAATCTATGTTCTTCGATAGTTTCGAAACAAAAAAATAAACCGTCAATACTATCAATTGT
The DNA here is from genome assembly GCA_029619165.1 of Eurosta solidaginis. Taxonomy (NCBI): domain Eukaryota; kingdom Metazoa; phylum Arthropoda; class Insecta; order Diptera; family Tephritidae; genus Eurosta; species Eurosta solidaginis. The sequence continues at coordinate 44,205 of JARSSU010046742.1, forward strand.
TACAAGTTACAAAGCTCCACCTTCCACCATTTTGATCTACCACAAGCTGTTTTTTATTTTTCATATTTGTCGAATTTGCTACACTGTGATAGCAGAAGAATGGTCATGTTTTTTTACTGTCAAAACCAAAACAAAAAATTAAATATAAAAAATTTTAATTATTTGACAACCCAATAAGCATTTTTATCAATGTTAATTTAGAATTCATTTGAGAGCTAACCTTATTCTTAAATCTCCTATATTATTTAGTTTTCAAGTACACCTAAAATCACAGTAACACAAATTTTACACAGAAGTTTAATGGACCCACAATTTAACTTTTTAAATATAACGTTTTTAACAAAAAATAGTTAAAAGAGAAAGCACTTCGAATATAATCAAAATAAAATGCATACTCAAATTTTCAAAAATATTTCACCCAACCAAATATGTTTAAAAATTTTTAAAAATCCATATTATCTTGTGCCGCAAACTTTGCAGAAATAATAATTTGCATTTTCTTGGTGCTTTTATGAATTTCATTAATTATATAATGAATTTTTAAATGAAAATGTTGTAACATTAACTATGAAATCCGAAACTCCAAGAAAACGGACTATATTTTTGTATCTAAAAGCCTTCCAGTAAAGCAATAATGAAATAATAATTTTGATGTTGTATTGAAGCTTTGTTCCAAATAGAAAACACCTTTAAAATTCATTTCAATCAATTAATTTTATTGAAGCAATCCTTTTCAAATTCTCTATTGGTTGAGTCCTTTTCCTTTTAGATGGGTTTTTTCACAAATGATTTTCTCTCGAAAGTGTTCGCACAACAGTGCGCGTATTTATATATACATTCAAGACACTATGATAGAGTTCTGTGGGTACACACTTCCATTTGCAAGGTTTCCCACTTTTCCTAAAAGTGAAATATTAGCAATAAAAGCAACTGCATTAAATTCCAGTGATGTCACTTCACTGGTTAAGGATGTAAAAAATTCAGTTGGATTTAGTTAACACTTCAGCAATAACAAGATTAGCAGCTATTCGAAGTTTCAGTAATGTGGATTTAGCGGTCCAGGATTTAAGCGATATGGAAATACATTCTTTAGGGGAAGTGCCACATCCCCTTTCCCAATCCCGCCTGTTTTTCTAAAATGTTGTAGTAGTGATGTTTTTCATCTAGCTGCCAGGTATTATTACCCTCGCATCATTGCCTTCAGAGATATTTTTTAAACGGTGCGCCCAAAAACAGTACTGAACTGCGTGTGGGGTTCTTTTCATTAAAAATTTTAAGTGCTATTAGATTGGGTAGGTTTTTACTTTATACAAACTATATATGTATTTCTATTCTGGATATCTTGGGAATATATAAATAATGATGATACAAATTTTGTTTATAGAGGTTTAAAATATTTGTAGTGTTTTAACTGACATTATCTGTAAATTTGTAACAATCATATTTATAATAAAAAAACCTTTTTTTTAGTGTTTTATTATAAAATTCGTAACTGGTTGGGTCCCTGGCGTGTACAAAAAAATCTTAAAAAATGCAAGAATTTTTGTTTTTTGAAATAAGTATCTCCTTCAAGAAAATTTCGATTTCGAATTTTGACACCTCTCCCAACATTCTTGGAGGTATTTTAGCATTCGACCGCCAATGTGGTTTTCTCGTATTCTGCGATTGCAGTAGACGATAGGATTGTATATGGGGTATTCCATCCCATTTCGACCAATTTTGCACCCGACCCCTTTAGAATGTTGAAAGTTTTTTTCTTTTTCAGCTTACGAAAGACGTTTTTCAGAAGTTTTTCAAATTTTTTCATCCAACTCAAAAAAAGTTATGAATTTAAAAAAAAACACCGTTTTTGTTTTCAAAATGCTATAACTTTTCCAAAAATTACCGTTTGGGATCTTTTTTTTAATTTGTTTTTAAATGTACTTTTCGGAAACAATTCAAAAAAAATTTTAAAGTTTTTTTTTGTAATTTTTCAGTTTTTCGAGATTTCTCGAATTTCGCCCTTTTTTTTCTCATAAAAAACTTCAATGAATTCTGCAATCATCCCACTAATCCCGGAGTGGGCCGAGAATATTTTTAAATTACTTTTAAAAACAAATTTAAAAAAAAAGATCCCAAACGGTCAATTTTTGAAAAAGTTATAGCATTTTGAAAACAAAAACGGCGTTTTTTATAAAATTCATAACTTTTTTTGAGTTGCATGAAAAAATTTTAAAAACTTCTGAGAAACGTCTTTCGTAAGCTAGAAAAAGAAGAAAAACTTTCAGCAAATTCTAAAGGGGTCGGGTTCAATAATGGTCGAAATGGGATGGAATACCCCATATACATGTGTATGCAAGGTGGCCTAAAATAGATCGGCCAAAGTTCAAATATTTTCCGAAATGCCCGTCTCTAATGTTTCTTAAACAAAAAACAAGCTGCAAATTAATGTTTGAGTAAACTTTCTGAACAAGTTTTTACTTAAATGATGTAAAAGATAGATAAGCAAATTGAGGATTAACATTTTCTTTCTTTCAGATAATTTGTTCCATTGTTTATTGGGAAAAAAAGAAGTTAGTATGAAAGACAGGAATGTTCAACCTGCCGAAAATAATACTTTTTTTTCTGTTTTACATTGCGCTTTTTCAAATTGTCGTGTTTAACTCTATTGAGCAAGTTGTTTCAACTATTCTTATCCTGAAGAATATCATAAATCTTAATTTTTTCGTACTATTTTAGGGAGTATTTGAGAATTTGTAGCAAGTGATTGGTACTGAATCCATGACTTCACACACCAAAAATGTGAAATCACCTGAGTGCACTCATTGATTTCAGTATATTTATTTCTGCAGTTTGATTTAGCATTCTTTTCAATTGCATGCGGTGCTGAATGAAATCCTTATTTCTCAGCATGATTGCAGAATTAAAAAATTTAAAGCATAATTCTCGTATGAAGAAAAAAATTGTGAAATACTGATTGTAGAAAAGCTCTAATTTCAAAAAGCATATGATTTCATTCTTCAACAGCTCTGAACGGTAATCCGTAACGGCATAAACTAATCGAGATAGATATAGGCTTCTATATATCAAAATGATCTGGGCGAAAAAAGAAATTTATTTAGCCATGTCCGTATACTCATTAACGCCTTTGATTTGATTCGCATATCGTACAAGCACATTATAGAGTCACCCCTGGTCCACCTTTATGACGATATCTTCAAAAGGCGTCCACTTATAGAACTAAGGCCCACTCCCTTTTAAAATACTCATTAACACCTTTCATTTGATTCCCATATCGTACAAACACATTCTAGAGTCACCCCTGGTCCATCTTTATGCCGATATCTCGAAAAGGCGTCGACCTATAGAACTAAGGCCCACTACCTTTTAAAATACTCTTTAATACCTTTCATTTGATAAACTTAGCCTTCCTTACTTGTTCAACTTAAGTAATAGCATATTTTGCTTTATAAAAAGTTCCCTCTTTTGCTGAGTACATTATGATTCTCAAGTTGAGCCACTGTTTCGAAACAACTCTTGAGGTTTTAGAAGTATGCCTAGTTATCAACATGAGCTTTAAGTGTACTCAAGCCCAAATGCTTGTTGGGTATATTCGACGCCATTTCGTACGAACGTAAATAACTGATAGGTTAACTAGAGTTTAAACCTGGCAGATCGGCCGCTTAAGCTTAGCTTAAACTTCAGTTAAAGTATACTGAAAAACTGCAGAATAAGTTTAAGCGTAGTTTAACTGACAAGCTGAGTACTGAAAAACCGGGCCTAAGCGTATTAAGTCGTTGACTTTGGAAACTAGTGTGCCATATCATATATGAGCATATGTATAAATATGTACATTAGGCTGTTTCACTGATCAGGCTTCGTGACATTAGCCATGGACTTTCTCATCTAGGCCATTTCAGCTTCCTTACCAACCTTCACTTCATCACAGACAAGACAGACTTGTGTGCTATGAACTGCCCGCTACACAAGCTTCAGATCAGTGACAGCCTCGTGATCGGAGTGCGGAAAGGGGTTAATATGGGCCTGTGGATTAGTTAATTGGTGCACGGATGGGTCAAAGTTAGAGGGGAAGCTTGTATGGGGAGCTTTCTGACGGGCAGCTTGATGGAAGCCGCAAGTTTAAGTTGCCCGATCACTGCAGCGTCTTCTAAGTGGAAGTTGTCGCAATTAAGGATGCGGTGGATGGGATGCTGTCCAATGCTACTACGGTTAGATAATTCAAATCTTTTCGGGATAACCATGCGGGTCATGGCTTTCTAGGTGCAACTATGGTGCGATCGATGGTAGTGTGGGAATGCCTGACCTCGCACGCGGTTGTGTCGAACTATTTTATTATTGATATCATTATGGTACGGGTACATAGCTGGCAACTGTCACGCGAACCTCCTGGCGCGCATTGGTACAACTGAACCGAATATAGATGGTTTGAGGGAATGCAGCCATCTGTGTTGTTGTTGTTATAGCGATAAGGACACTCCCCGTAGGCCTTGAGGAGATTTATCGATCTTGATGGTCCTTTGCCGGATGCAGATCGGAAACGTTCTGGTAACAAGCATCATTAAGGCACCAGCTCCACCATCTGGGAAACGAATTAGTATGACCACATGAAACCTTCAAGGCCATCCCGCCCTCCCACCCCCTACATCCATGAGGAACTTGGGGTCGCCAGACTATCGGATGTTAAAGTAACAGGATTCGGCGCGGTTAGGTGAGATTGAATACGCTTTGGTGCGGCCAGCTGTCGTCTACTCCTCTATTTATTGCCCACGAGCAGCTCTTGCAAGGTATTGAGATCCTTTTGGATAACAAGCGGTCTGCCGAAATAATTGAGTTTACAAGACTCATTTATCAATAGTGCGGTAAGTCTCAACTAACAATAAACCTCCTATTGCTGTATATGCATGGAAGAGGACGAGATGGAATCATCGACACACTTCATGCTTGACTGTCCAGCATTTGCCAGAATCAGGCGAAATTAGTTCGGTCTCGGCTTATTCAGGGACGAGATCGAAGTTTAGCTAATCTATACAACGAGATATAGCAGTTGCTTTAACAATTTTCTTTCTTCTAGGTATTCATACAATAATAATAGCAAACATATTATTGTTAAGGCCTTGAGCTCGAATCGAATCTTACAAATCAATATGCCGATAAAACAACAACAAAATTGTTTAAACAGTTTTTCATAAGGGTTTCGAGATATCGACCAATATAACGACCCTGGTGGTTAGGTTCTTTTCGAATTTCGTCAGCTAGATAATTAATGATAAAATCGCAATCTGACTGGAACGATGTCGAAGACAGTCATAAAATAAATAGATACCTGGTGCCCTTTTTAATTTTTTTTCAAATTGGCGGGATGGGATCTATATATTTTTAGGAGTGTTTGTCAAACCACTGCTGGGCCGACTACGCTTGGAAAAACTGACATGAACCCAGGACCACTTTTTGATTTGGTTTACTTAAGGACATATGTATTAGACTGGGTCGAATTTATTACCGATATCGCGCCATCGATTTTTCGATAGGATTTGGACTCAGGAAAAAAAGTTCCACTACGCATACCCAAAAAAAATAGTTTTCGAGCCTGTGAAATTTCATTTTTTTGACTTTTTTCGACTTTGATTTTTAAGGTTTTCTTCATGACCTACTAAAAAAATTCAATTTGATTGTAAAATTTTCATGTATACCCTGACCGACCCAAAAATGTCCGTTAAAAGTGTTGTCGATAACAGAAAAAATATTTGTCAAAAACTGTTATCGCCAACGTTTTTAGCGGACAGGGTATACGAGTACATATGAAAATTTGGTTAGTAGTTCATGAAAAAAACCTTAAAAATCAAAGCCGAAAAAAAGTCAAAAAATGAAATTTCGCAGGCTCGAAAATTATTTTTTTGGTATGCGTAGTGGAACTTTTTTTCCCGAGCCCAAATCCTATCGAAAAATCGATGACGCGATATCGGTTAACTTTCGTCCATACAAATCGACCCACCCTAATATGCATAGAACAAATACAATACTAGCTTTATGTCGAATATGTATTACGAAAGTAAAATTTTTAATAATAACAATTAATTTGTAATTAGAATTTTGATCGATTTCTGCGCTCTGTGCATTTGTAGGCGAACTATTTATATGTATATGTACTTATATAGATAGCTACTTACAATAACCGCTTATGTCTATAATTCTTGTTCGAATAAATGTTTTGAATTCATATCTGATAGACCAATAAATGCATATAAGATCCATTAACCACCGCAAATTTCTTTGGCCAATATGTATGTACATACATATGTAGGTATGTATACACGTTTAGACACACATGAGCAACATCTTACAGCGCTTATGTTTATCCATAACTCAAATTTTTCGTATCCCAACTTGAGCGGTTATGGCATGAAACGAATATATTCACATCTAAACATATGGATTGCATGCAAAGTCTATTATGTATGTGCAAAAATATGTTTGTGTGTGTGGGTGTTTGTTTGTTCGCATGTTTGCTCTAATTTAAAAAAAGCTTCTCATTGATCAGACACTCGTGCGTATAAGCGATAATTTCGCTTTTGTTTCTCAACATTAATCGCAGCCGCCGCCGCTGTCAAGATCAGACGAACAGACGCACATTTGCTCACTTCATCAACCAAACACACTCATCTACTCATTTCTTCAATCGTGATCGCAATGTTGATCTCAAGACTGTTCAATTTGTGCTAAAATAAATGAATGAATGAAATGATGTTTGGGTTGGTGTTCTGATGTGCGACATGCATATGTATGTATATGTATGTAGGTATGTGCCTACAACAAAAGTTGCACCTTATAAAATACTTATTTTATTTCATCAATATGATTTAAACCTTGCTCTGAGAGACTATCTTAACTATAACTTTGATAGGCCATGCAAAGTAAGGCTATAAAGGGAATGAGTGTAATTACCTTGTCGTGAGCTTTTTCGGTCATGGGGCTAACTTGTTCCGGACAAGCTGTGTTGTAGCCTTACTTTTTAGTTCTTATAATCGCTTTGCGCCCACTTGCAAACATTTTTAACTCAGGGCTAATTTTCGAATTGGTCAAAATTATATGAGTTTTAAAACTCATGAGAAGATATCTTACCGTTCTGCAAGTTGATCTTACCCATTCTTTGAGGCTATGTACCTACACAAATTTGTTTATTAATACATTTTCATTTATAAAGAATGATGTATGTTTGTATGCAGCTTATGGACTCAGAAACCACTCTATCGATTTTATTCAAATTTGCAGGATAGCTTTACAGCAACCCGCAGAATGTTCCCGTGAAGTTTCTTTCCAAGAAGTGGACCATGGTCCGATATATTCGAACGAATTCACGGTTCGATTTGCCTGGAATTGGTATATAAGTAGTCTTGGACCAGGGACCGACTGGGACTGGGGCTGGGACTAGGACCGTGACTTGGACTGGAACTGGGACTTGGGCTGGAACTGGGACTTGGACTGTGATTGGGACTTGGGCTGGAAGTGGGACTGGGAATAAGGGATGGCGAAGAATAAGAAGTATTACAGGAGCAAAAGATTGAGAAAAAGACAGAGTTAGAGTTAGACAAAGAAAGATAGATAGGGATAGATGGAGCGAAAAAGAAGTAAGCGAAAAGACGGAGAGGAGTGAATACAAGGATTAGAAGGAGGTGGAAAGAGGGGCAGGGAGAGTAAGTTTTAAAAACTTCGTACAAGTTTTGCAGATGGACCAAAATTAGGGCAAACCCACGACTGCTGGGTCTGATAGTATGTATATTAAAAATATTTACGTGTGTATACCTCTGTAGTTACTTTTATTAAACGATCTCATCTCTCGTTAAGTTATATGTGTACGTAGGCTTGATGGTAAGGTGAGCAACAATCTGATATTATTTGTGCTTATTTCAAAGGCAATTGCAACTTCTTATGTTGTCTTCATAGCAGACTAAGCAAATTTGCCCATATACAACCAACATCTGTAAAGAATCAATTTTGTACAAGCGTACATATATACAGATATATATATGTGTTTTAGTGTGGGTCGATTTGGACGAAAGTTAACCGATATCGCGCCATCGATTTTTCGATAGAATTTGGGCTCAGGAAAAAAAGTTCCACTACGCATACCCAAAAAAAATAATTTTCGAGCCTGCGAAATTTCATTTTTTTTACTTTTTTTCGACTTTGATTTTTAAGGTTTTTTTCATGACCTACTAAAAAAAATTTTATATATATATATATTTTTTTTTCAAAAACTGTTACCGCCAACGTTTTTAGCGGACATTTTTGGGTCGGACAGGGTATACATGAAAATTTTACAATCAAATGAAATTTTTTATTAGATCATGAAAACCTTTAAAATCAAAGTCGAAAAAGTCAAAAAATGAAATCCTGAGCCCATCGGATAAATAGGATGGGTGCGAGTTCGCCAAAATTTTAGGTACCTAAACTTATATTCCACTGGAACTTTCCAGCACTGCAATAATTTGGGAAAAAGGTGTTAAAACTGTGCGAGTTGATTTCAACACCTAAATTGTTTATTTCTGCTAAGAAAATAATAACGATACGGGAAATTTGGTATTTTTGATGCGTTTTCACGCTTAAAAAGAACAGAGGTCAATTAAGGTCCGCGGTAAGTACCTATCCCAAGATAGCAGTTCAAGAAAATCCAGTGGCTCCGTTTTATAAGGTTTTTTTTTCGAACATAGTGGGGCACGTGCACAAATGACCTTTTCCACAATCTCGCATTCAATACTGTAATGTTGGTACGCCTCCAATAACTTCTTTAGGCCAATTAGTGCACTTGGCTGCCAAATGTGTTCAGATTGCGATCCATATTTGAGAAGGATCCAATTCTTGTGTCGCCAACATCAGCTTGAACAAAATTGACCTCACCATCACGTACAATCGATCGGACCTTAATAACAGCAGGGATCATCCGTCTATGATCTATGATTTACTTAAATTGAATGGACAAGAGCCATTTATTTGCATATGCAATATTGAAAAATCAATATTTTTGTTTTTGAAATTTGACATTTGAATTTAGGTTGAAAAGTATACTCATAAAAATTCTAAATTTTTACTTTGCACTGCCTTACCGACAGTTTCCAGTGATTTAGGTTTTTTCTCTATTTAGGTAGAAATTTAGGTCAACTCGCACACAGCCTTAGTATAGTCTTTACCGAAATGTCATAATTTTTGCGTTTTTTTGAATCTTTTATTTCAAAATGTAGGGAAAGCAACCTTGGGAACATTAACCAATACACTTTCTTCTTTAATACTTATTATTACAATATTTATAATGTTCTTTTTTTTTATTTTTATTTATTACATACGTAAGGGAAACATGTTCTTAGTATACGTTTTGCAGATTTTTAATCAATGAGGTATAGGCACTTTCAATTGACAACATACGGAAATTTGTGTCATGGTTTGCGTAGTTTCAGTTAAAAACTTTATAGAAATATTTTCTTAGCTTATTGAAAATGAAAAGGAATAAGGAATTTAATTGACGAAATTTCATAAAAATTGCCACTTCTGTTTTCGTGTTTGCTGCTGTCTATGTCATAAAAAGTATTGATTTTATATATTTGTTAGAAGTGTGTTTCATAATGTTACTCGTGAAGGCAAAACGTACCGAGGATCCATGCATTGTGTAAAATATGTGAATCCGTAATCTTCGACAATCCTAAAGGGTTGCATATCTGTGGAAATCATTCTAATCAAAGCACTATCCAGTTGTTTTTTTCGCTCATCTACATACTGAGACTTCCTTATATTGTTGTTATTAGGTTCAAAAAAGGATTCTATAGGATCTGTTGATGAAGACATTTCCATCAACGTTGGATGTGACCGCTTCAAGTGATTTTACAAATTGATTGTATTTCCACCTGTTTCGCATTTTTTGGCGCACAATTTGCATTTCGCAGTATCGCCCTGCCCTTGACTAAAGTATTTCCAAACAACAGATCTGCGAATCTTTGGATTACTTATAAGATTGAATTCCCCATCAGGGTCACTTTCAATTGGCTTACTAGAATCTATAACAGTGGTATTAATTAGTTTTCATTTCGTACTGAACACAATATCACTAAACTGGATAACAGGATCGGAGGGGGTGTCTATTCGGAACTATTGGAGATACAAAGCTCGTTTCGCCTTCCGGATCACTGTAGCGTATTTCAGGCCGAGCTCACAGCCATACAATACGCTGTGGACTGCCTTAGGGAGAAGGCAGTCTCTCAGAAGGACATTTATATTTTCTCAGACAGTCAAGCAGCACTGAAAGCCATTGACTCTGTCACAGCTAATTCTGAAACTGTAGTAGGCTGTCGCAGATCACTTAACGTGATGGCTGAACGGTTTACTCTGCATCTGGTATGGGTTCCGGGACATAAGGGCATACCAGGTAATGAGATGGCGGATGAGCTTGCAAGAAAGGGTAACTCCCTTCAACTTTCGCCATTCTGGAAGAGGTTGGGCATGCCGCTCTCCACCTGCAAGCTCAAGATAAAGGAGGATCTACTGATGGAAGCGGGAGCAAGGTGGAAGCATCATGATAGATGCCACACGGCAAAACTCACATGACCGGAATGGAATGAGAAGCTGAGGAGCTTCTCACCCTCCGTAAGAGGGATATTTCCTTAGTTGTAGGTCTTCTTACGGGTCATGTTTGTATTGGACCGCATGCGGAAAGGATTGGCGCTCCATTTAATGTTTATTGTAGAAGCTGCGGCAACGAAGAAGAACCTGAAACTGTTAGGCATCTACTCTGTGAATGTCTAGCGCTCGGCACAAGAAGGCAACTTTTTATGGGCAAGATGTTTCTCGTAGATCTGACTGATATAGCTCAGGTCAATACACGACGCTTAGTTAGCTTCATAAACTGAACGAAGTGGTTTGATTAGAAGAGTACGAACAAATCCGTGTGGTTTCACAATGGGCCTATAAAGGCCCAAGTGTGCCGCTCCAATGTGGACGGCAGCCACTTGAACCTAACCTAACCTAACCTAAAAAAGATCGATTAAATCGATTAAGAATCGAATCGAAATCCAGCTCTAGTTTATAGTCCTTGGCACTACCTTTACGACATACAGATGACATAAGATTTCAAAAGTCGGACATCAAATACGAAATTTAGATATAGCAAAACACACAATTTAGCGGATATCAAAAACAAAATTTTGTACGCGAATACTATTTTCTATACATAAATATTCAAATAAAACTGAAGGCCAAATACATTCGACTATTGTGCCGTTTTAGCACTTACGTTCTCAATCCACCGGCCACGCAAGGGTAACGCCCAAATAACGAAAAGGGAATTCGAAAACTTACATTTTGCTGATGTTATCACTTTATTACTTTTTAGCTTTTGATTTTTGTTGGAAATAATTCTGTTTCAATTAATATTATTAAATTTTAAATAACATCCTATTTTTCGGATAAAAATATTTTTTCAATGGATTTAATTTAGCGCATTATTTAGTCACAACACACATTGCAAGGTATTATGTTTTCTCTCCATTCCATTGTTAGGCGACACACAGATTTGACAATCTGAACAAAGGTATGTTGTTGCTGTAGATGTGAGGCAACCATATAGTTGAACAATGCTGCGTTCTTTCCAAGTGACGCCAGTAATCAACTTTCTTTTTGAACTCGGAATTTTTTTTTGATTCTTGCACAAAGTCGGTAGTTAGAAGTTAATGAATTCCACCACTGTTGTAGCCCCTTAAAGTATAATTTTCATTTCACCAAGCTTCCCAAGGAAAAAATGGTACTTCAATTTTAAAAATGTCAAATAACCAAGTTGCAAAAAAAAAGAAAATAAAAAAATAGTAGTTTCGGCAGTATTGGCAGGAATGAAAAAAAAACCAAAATTCCGTAACCTCACCAAAAGTTTTAAATTTAGGGGTGGAATTTTACAACTTTTATATTTCTTCAGTTCATACTGTTTGTATCCTTATGAGAATAGGTACTTATGCTGATCTCTGATATGTATTTGCGTATGTATTTACGTAGTGTATACGCTAATGTTGGCGATTGTCTATATGTAGGTGGCATGTGGGATGTTTAATTTATATAAATTTTCGCCTTCATAATTTTTGATTATTTTGGCGAAAAGTGAAATCAACGCTTAGTTAAATAAGTAGTTCATAACGCAAGTTTTCTGCTCAGAACTTAAACCAAATTAAATTGAAATACGAAAGTAAACAACATATGCTCCCTACATCGAAGGAAATAAAGGAAGTAAGATCAACAAATCAGGTTTGTCGTTCTTGAAATAACAGTTATTCAGTAATTTGATTGCTTTATGGTTAGTGCAAAGGAGTTTTTTTTATCAAGAGGACAAACCCTATGTGGTCATTTCAACAGAAGAAAAACTGTTGAACTTTAGTTAACTAAAAGCCGTTCTAATCCCACAGCTCGTAAATTAACAAAAGAAATATTTTGAAAAATGTCTGGCGAATATTCAAAATATTCGTTCCAAAATTTTCACCTTGTTCTCTTTACATATGTATATGAAAAGCTTCACATGCTTGTTATCCTGGAGACCTTGGAGGCTCTAGAATAAAATTCTACCTTTCGACAGTAAGGTAGATATTTTCACAAGGAAAATTACAAATGCCCCTAAAGATATTGCATTCCAATCATATGCGTGCCGCTTGAGCCATAATTGTGTAGTTCACGGTAAGTACAGAAACAAATCTGAATATACATACGTATATATTCAGTCCAGAAGGCCGAAGATCATGTCTCATCTGTATAATGACCATACGCTCCTTGAAGTTCTGCAACGCTGCAGCCTCTTCTCTTGACAGTTTCTTAGATCAGCGCTCAAAGATTGACCCCTAATGAGCTTCTCAACCAGCGCCATGTTACATCTCCAGCCATATTGTCTCGAAGCACCAGCACTTTCTACAGAGCGCCTGGCTTTCGGAAAATACTTTGCATTGGTTCTATTTTTATCCGTTATCGCCTTTAACGACTCCTGGATAGCAAAAATCTTGTACTTAAATACATTCTCTAGTCCCGTAATAAGCTGGTAGCCGAATATCTAACTGATTCTTTAATCTTACCAGTCCTTCCTTTTTGGAAATAAGGTGCTATAGTTTGTGTTCAAAACTGTCATAGAACAAATGTAGTCCGTGATTATTTGTAATTGTTTGAACATTCTTTCCAGAGCCCTAATTGCCGAAGTCCAGTGGCATACAGGAAAAGCGATGCCTTCATAAATAGTCGACATGTGGGACGTTGCATTTATGTGGCGCATGACTTAAAAACGATAGATGGTTGCATTTTCTCTAGCATATTCTTTCTGGAGTTCACCCTTATCTCCCTACATCACACCAGTGCTCCGTAAGTTAGGATCGGTCGAATAATGAGGGGCCTTAGAGAGCATCTGCTATTGCCGCCAAATCCAACAGTTCGTTTTTAAGGGTATTATGCATCTGTGTAGAACTTCATGTAGCGCTATCTGTGTTGAGCTGCACTTGGGCAGTTGACAGGCCCTAGGCATCCAACTTACTGCTAATACGTGCGTTTAGTAGTCTTTTCAAAGATGCATGTCTGAAGAAGTACCTCGTCGGTTTTTTACTTGAAAGTGAGGATATTCTGCGCTACATTAGATATAGCAACTGGTTTAAGTGCCGGCATATCTAAAACCAAAAGGCTTTAGCTTATATCAATGATATCACAATGAGTCTTCAGGCCTTTCTTTGTATGCGTCCCTGCTGAAGAGAAGTATCTTGTAAATCAATTCAATAAACGTAGCATGCTTTTAGGATCACGACAATAAAGTTACAAACTTAACTAACTTAGAGCGAGATAATTAATATCATTCTTAATTATATGGCGAAAGCTTAGTTACAGGGATCTATAATACAAACAATCAAAACATTTTGCTGTACTGCTTTTATAAGCCGAATCGATTATAATATTATGCTGTACTGATTTTATGAGCTGATTCTACTGAGCACAGCATGCTTCTAGGCGCACCTTAAATTTAAAGCAATGAGGTTTCAAACTTAAATAAATTAGTGCAACGCTAATAGTATAATTCTCATTTTTATGATAAAAACTGTAGAAACAGGGTTGAACAATATAAATTAAGAAAATATTTTGCAATACTGTTTTTATAGTAGCAATTTCTACAACAAACATACCTACTTGCAAAAACTACAATGTTCCACTGCCATATGATTTCAAGCTCGCGAAATCGACAAATTGCCATATAATGATATTTTACTATCTGTCGTATATATCTTCTGTAATGTTTACTACTGCTTTATGTACATACATACATGCATACAAACATATATAGTACATATGTTTGTTGATAGATAACAACATACACCAACAAGAACAAGCAAAACAAAAAAAACTGAAACAACAATCACAAACTGCCGCCAACGTTAGCCAAAAAGTCAGCAACCACAACAATAACCACCACCGCATTAAGAGCCATGTACTTTGCAAATACAATGAAGTAAGGGCCGACCAAAGCCAGCAACAATCAGTCCTCAGCAACAGCAGCAGCAATAGCAATAATAACAAAAACAATACAAAGTAAAGTCACTGCTATCAAACAAGTACTGTGCGCTGTGGAATAACGACTCATACAATTACAGCTAATATGAATGAGGTATGTGTATGTGTGCGAGAGTTTGTATCTGTGTGTGGGTTGGCGTTTCGGCATGTGTGTGTGTATGTGCAGCAACGTCAGACGTTAACGTTGACAGCGTACAATTGGGTTGTTGCTTCCAAGTTTATGCGCGATTGGAGAATGTTTCAGTTGGTGTTGAAGTCTTGTGGCGGTCGGTTCGATCAGTAATAAGTGTGGTAATTGGAAAAAATAAAGAAATATACGAAAGCGCGAATATTCGTGACGATTAAATTAATTTTCGAATATTTTTTACTTAATATTTATTAAAGGTATTGTGTAGTTTGTGGTGTTGTAGTATAGATGAGTGAGAACTTAAAAAAAATTATAAATTTAACCTTCACATAAAGAATATATAAAAAAAAACAGATATATGTACATATACCCATATGTAAAAAATTATATATATGAAATCATTGGCACACGCGTCTGACGCACCGCCAAAAGGTAGAAATAGAATGGAGAACAGTGAATTTTCGAAAAAGTTTGAATATAGTTTGTCCTGGAGCAGCAACGATTCGTTTTGCGTCGATTCGGAAAAAATTATTTATAAACCAATTTTTTTTTACAATTTGTGTATGCAGCACAGATGTTTGAAAAAATAGGTACGAAATAACACCGTTAAAATGCAGTGAATTACCTCAAAGAGGAATTGTGTTGAAATAAATCAAAGAAAGATTCATTTGAAAAAATAAATAAATAAAATTAAAAAGAAAATGAAAAAATCAAATATACATACAAAAAACCTAGTCACATTACATCTAAATATAGAGCTATGAGCATAGTGAAGCATAGAATATTTCTTAATAATGCTCACTTTATAAATTCAAGTGAAAACGAGAGTGCAAAAATCAGCAAAAATGGCATAAATAATTACATATCTACAAAGAAAATATGTTTATATTTCAGTGCATTTTAAAAAGTGTTGATTTTGTAATTTTTTTGGTTTTTTTTTACAAAAGTGCAAACAATTCAGCAAATTCAACCAACACGTCTGACCTCATCTCCTTACCTCATCTCCTATCTATGGATGTCAAGTCAGCTTCTGATCGTTGCATTTCGGCGCCGCTCTGTTCTCTACGGATTCACACAAACATACATGATGTTCTTGCATATATATGTGTGTGTAGTACACATATCATTCACTTACATATCAACCAACTTTTAGTTTTAGCTATCTATATGTGATCTGCGATCTTTTTTCTATTTTCTGCTGTCGCGTCGCTCTGACTAATTCTGATTTGCCTACGTACGAAAGTTTCTATTTTTAGCGGCTTGTTTAAAATGTTTTTCAGTATATTAAAGATTCACTTGGGAATGGATTCTTTTTCGATTTGGCTTCTTTGATTTTTTGGTTGATTTATCTTTTTTTGAATTTCGTTGGTTCTCTTTGCGTTATACAGGGTGTTTCAATGTATTTATATAACGGTGTGCCTGAACTCACTTTAAATGAAAGTTGTCTTCGTAAGTTTGTTCTTTTTGATGGATTGTCTGTGTTATGACACAATAAAACCAGACAGGTAAAGTCAGTAGTACAACAACAAAAATGTGATGGTTTTCATATTCCTTAGTTTGTGGTCAGTGTGTTAGGATATAAACCCTCTCAAAAAAGTATATACAAAACCGCTGGCGGGGGGTATGGTATCACAAGTTTCATGAATTTCATGTATAAATTGCCATGCATCGTGTAATGCCAAAATTTTATGCCCTAATGCTATTTTCATGCTGAAGAAAAAATGCAAAATTACAGCGCTAATAATACCAAGATGTAAGCTTTTGATTTCAAAGTATTTTCGAAAGTATGTATCTATGTATTCTGTTTTTAAATAGTTTTTGTATTTTTTATTTGGTACTTTATCATCACTGGGTGTGTACATTTCGCACTTACATATATAATTTTAATAAAACAATGTAAATAAATGTTATGTTTAGACACAGAGTGAACATTTCTGAAAGTGATCACCGAAAAACGTCATAATTTATTTTTTTAGGCAACAAAGTATCATTTGATAGCTATCGATAATGCAAACAAATGCTCGTCTTCGATTTTTCCAAAAAAAAACTGTATGCTTAATTATCGCCATTTGAATTTTCTTTGTCCTATTTCTTTTAAAGTTGAATAGCAGCCGATAGGCTCCACGGATTTGCACGCAAGGAAACCACCATACACAAAAGTTTAAAAAATAAAATAAATAAATGTAAGGCGTGATAACCTCCAAGAGATCTAAGGCCGAGCTTCTCTTCCAATTGGCGTCGTGCTCCTCTTGATTTTCCCCACAAATTGGCCGGACGGGACCTACATGTTTTATGCCGACTCCGAACGGCATCTGCAAGGCAGATGAGTTTTCACTGAGAGCTTTTCATGGCAGAAATACACCCGGAGCGCTTGCCAAACACTGCCGAGGGGCGACCCCGCTTAGAAAAATTTTATTCTAATTGAAAAACCTTATTTCTAAAATTTTGATGTTGCTTTGCCCGGGGTGCGAACCCAGGGCATACGGTGTGGCAGGCGGAGCACGCTACCATCACACCACGGTGGCCGCCGATTTTACTCTCTATAATATTCCGTTGAGAAAAAAATGGCCCGCAGTATTGATGCTAGATATTTTCATTTGCACACCTTGGACTTGAAGATTTTCCATACAAAATTTTATTTTTCAAATATTTTAAGTTTTTGAACATTTGAATATTTGTTTTCTTTGGATATTTCCATATATGTATGTATGTAAGTAATACTCCTATATTGCTACAAAAAGCTAAGTACATTCCCAAACATCAGAGTGCCGATATATTGCTGTTTAAACGTTTTTGTTTTTGCATTCAATAATCGAATGTACCTAAATTAAAATTTTTTCTTGTCACACTTATGCTGCTACAATCACAAAAATTGTATAGGCTGTCTTGTTTTGATTACGAATTCAAAACACATTGCGAGCATTTTCTATTAGCAATATAGGAGTATTACATATATGCTCTAAAACTATTAAAGGCTCACTTTTACAATGATATCAAATATGAATAAAAAGCTTTTCGAAATAGGAATCATAATGATTATTCAAGAATAATCACATTATGGTACATTTTTCTACCGACGATACGTTAATTTTCGAACAGAAAATGCTTTTAAATTTGGACGTTTTTTAATCATCTTGGGGTATGATATTTAAAAATTTTTTGATCAAAATTTTCAAAAAAATGCTGGCTGGGTAGCTAGATTTGTGTATAAGAATTGCCTTTGAATTTTGCAAGAAGGCGCTCGATTAAAAAAAGAACCATAATAAGTTTTTGTTATATTGATTGGTTAGCGTGACCTAATAAAAAAAGTTCTCGTTTGTAATTGTTTTTCACGACCAATATCTCAATATGTCATTAATAATGGTTAAATAAGTCCTTTTGTTCGTTTATTTTATAATGATTACATCCCTGATTATTACTATCCAAGCCCAAGAAATCTTACCAAAATATCTAAAATATTTTCATATTGATGCAGTTGTAGCGCAGAGTAATTCATGCTCACCCTGTATATACGCCTAGTGTTGTTGACTCCTACCATTGAGTAGTTTTTTGTACACTTTTTTTATATATTTTGGCAAGAAAAGCCGTTTATATAATTATTTTTGACTCATTTGTGTATTTGGATTAAAAGTTACAAGGTGCAATTTATACAAATATAAAAACATACATATGTAGGTATGTACTTTGCTTTTCGAGTCAGTCGGTACAAAAGTAGGACAATTTATTGAAACAAAACAAAAAAAAAGCTAAGTAAATATCGGATTAAAATAAAGATGATATTTCATATTTCGGGCACCAGCTGTCGTTTAGAGGTCATCAGTGTACGAAAGGCTTGCATTATTTCACTACAATTAATCTTATTATCAGAGCTGATTAGTTTCCCTTTGTTATCTTATACAAGACACCAATGGCGTTTTCTTTTCAGAAAAAAATGTTATCCTCATGTTGCGCTCTTAAATTCTTACTTTTAATCTGGGTGACCTAGCGCTATGCAAAGACGCTCTCCTTGTAAGTAATGAGACCCCTTTTCTTATTGAGTGGAAAACAATTTTGTGAAGGAACACACAAACTCACCAGAGAGAGGAGAAGAAACAACAGGGTGGCATTATTTTCAGAAAGAAAACACCATAAATATTGAACACGACTTTTTTTATCAGAAAGAATTTAACGCAATCCCACTAAAGTTTTTATTAAAAAGAAGTTTTAGAACAGGGCTGTTCAAAAGTTTTTATATCGAAGTGCAAATCATAATACATATACAAAATTATATGTACACTGAAACTTTTTTAAATAAAAAAAAACAAAAATTATTTTAAATGTTATAGAATTTTGATGTCCGCCTTAAAGATAAATTTTGAGTTAAATTTTTTCTCAGTGCTACAATATTTAGACATGTCATTTATTAGTGTAATTTTAATATCAACCGAAGTGTGTTGGCTTCATATGGAAGTGCTTTTTCTTTGCACTTTCATATGAAATTCAGACACTTTCATATGAATCGATTATGTGTGAGGGCATATGGGAGATCTATGAATTTTTTTTATATTCAAAGTTTGAATTTGTATATGTGCCTATTCCTCCGGTCAAAACAAAACTAAAGTGCTATAAGTGTATAGGGGTTGAGCAGCTCTGTTTTAAAAAACACCATGGTATAAGAAACAAGTTAATGCCATTATCAGTTGTCGGTCGCCATATTACTACCTGACAATTAAACCATATGACGTCCTGCTATCATCTAAACAACAAAATCTTCCATTATTTTATTTATTTGAAAAATTATTGCTGCATATTTTTATGAGGGTTTTGTGGACGCTCATAAATTCGGTAATCTTGCCGGAATCAATGGCTGATATATACAAATTATCCGTTGTTTATTTCGCCAGGACTACATGTATACTCGAGTGGAGAGCACCTATCATCGGAAACCTCCGAATCATAAGAACCCCCGCCACGACTTTGTTCAACCAACTGGGTCTCAAGGCGCGGACTATCTTATCAAAATATCATGGCAAACTGGTTAGGTTAAAGTGACCTGTAAACACTAGCCAGAGTACCGCTAGAGGCGCCGAACTGCTTTAAAATATCCGACAGGACGGGTCGCTGGAAGGCATCGCACGCTTTACTTGAGCTTGAAAGCAATGCAAATCAAGCAGATATCTTTTTGATATCGGTCAATTATTTCAAAAGTTGCAGCCGCACTCTAACGCCAGGTTAAGTAGTTAAAGTTCGTGTGAACATCGCCCACAGATAACACTTGGTAACAATAAAGAGATGAGACTATAGCAACCTGTAGGTCGATCGGCTGCAAGCTTTAATAATGCCCCCAAAACAATCCCCAAGACCTTTACTGGTGCCTTCTCATGTGCCCCGAAGTATAGTATTGGGGCTTCGTGAAATGTTATAAAATCATCTCTATCTTGTGTCCCCTCATTTTAAAATATAGATCTCTAAAAATCTAGCAATATATACTTTTAAATAAACCCCTCCTACATATACCGATTGGGTAGCGCCATACAATATGTTGACATCAATAGAAACTTCAATAATCTGTGTTTTAATCAGAAGTGACAACCTCACAATGACAATAGAATTACATTCTTTTTTGTACCATGGAAACACCTTGGCTTTCATAAATCAAGTATGCTATTATATAGACATGTATATTAAGGACTAACACAAAAATATTTTTTCAAAAACTGCTCATAAAGTGCAAGAGTTAGTACTTTATACTTTTGTTTTTATATGGAAATACATATTTATATCATTGCTCTCCGTATGACCGAACTTTTTCTGGAGAGACCCTATATCAAGTTTTGTAGAACAGTTTTATACTCTTTTAGCGACACGTTTCGCTACATTTTTGTTACTTCTGTGAGGTTTTTTTTTGGTTTCTCTATCTTCCAAAGTTTGGCTTCCATCAGCGTCTGATACCGCTCATTGACCTCAAACACATGAGTGGATTCAAGTTTTTCCAACATATGTGCATTGTTATCCTCCAACCACTTTTAGGTGACACGAGCGTTAATTGCTAGAGTCATAGTTGAATCATTATGATGCAGAAGACGTTTTTTGAGAACGCTCTTTCACGTTAATTTCTGCGTTAGTTGTCTCCATCGTAAATAACGGCGTGCATTAACGCCAGCATTCTCAAATAGCTTCTGCGAAACTTTTTTATTAGGATCGAATTAAAAATATCTTCTCCATACTTCAAGTAGTAGAACTGGGTACCTGGCAACGTTCTCAGGTCCATTTTTCAAATACTTTTCATCGCCCATAAAGACAAAAATTTTGTTTGCCAATTTGGTTTAATAGGGCTTAGGCGCAAGGGAAGTGCTTTTCGAAGTCTGTTCTTCACTTCGTTTTGGAAATTTGCACATGTGTGGTTTTGGCTATTTTGGCAATATCTCTTGTTGACATTGCTCGGTTTTTTCTAATTATGGTTTTGAGCATTATTCTCCAACTGGTGTCCGTTGATTTCTGCCATTTCCGATATTATGGATTGGTTTATGTTTGTGATGATATTTTTACAGTACCCTGTAGTTTAGAGAGGAAACGAGTGCTACGCTACGCCCTCTCTGCAAATCAAAAATTAAATTCTTCATAACTCCGAACAAGTTTCTAGCAGATAAAAGATATTTGAGTGATATTTGTCCTAATTCTACTGTAAAAGGTGTTTTGCAAAGACGAATGATCAATCTATTCGAGGCATATATAGTATATAATATTTGTTTAAAGTGATCTCCTAAATGAAGAAGATGGGTTGCTAGTGGGACAGTGAAAGGAGTGGAAGAGGAAGAAGAAGAAGTTGGAGGGGGAGAACGAGGTGTTACAGGAAGTGGATATAATATATAGAAGTCAAAGCTCAGCAGAGCAAAGTTTGCCGGGTCTGCCAGCATTAGTATAATCAGTACATACTACACAAAAATTTCGCATACATATTTGTGCATACTATCTTAAGTACACCTACAACCATATCAACATATACATATACATATATAAGTATCTAATAATTATGCAACCTAGAAATTTTTGTTATTTCATTTATTTATTAAATATATTAGAATATTCGTGTATGTTTGTACATTTGTTTGTATGAACGCGCGGGCGCTCACTACCGCCTTAGCCGCCAGTGTCAGTGTCTTTTGCCTTCATGCCTAGCATATTAATTTATTTCATATATATAGTTTTTGACTTTATTATTGTTTTTGTATAAATTAATGTAGCAATACGAATTGCTTAAAAACAAATTTTATAGAGGCGCTTTACGCTGACCATATGGTGCGCCTGCCAGGCTGTCATACTGAAGTGAATACCGATACGAATACATTGAAACGTACTTTGTTGTTGTTGAGTATGGTGCTTTTTTTATCGAGCGCCTTCTTGCAAAATTCAAAGGCAATTCTTATACACAAATCTAGCTACCCAGCCAGCATTTTTTGAAAATTTTGATCAAAAAATGTTTAAGTATCATACCCCAAGATGATTAAAAACGTCCAAATTTAAAAGCATTTTCTGTTCGAAAATTAACGTATCGTCGGTAGAAAAATGTACCATAAATGTGATTATTCTTGAATAATCATTTATGATTCCTATTTCGAAAAGCTTGATATCATTGTAAAATTGAGCTTTAATAGTTTTAGAGCATATATGTGTGTAATACTTCTATATTGCTAATAGAAAATGCTCGCAATGTGTTTTGAATTCGAAATCAAAAGAAGACAGCTATAAAATATTTGTGATTGTAGCAGCATAAGTGTGACAAGAAAAATTTTAATTTTGGTACATTCGATTATTGAAAACAAAAACAAAAACGTTTTAAACAGCAATATATCGGCACTCTGATGTTTGGGAATGTACCTAGCCTTTTGTAGCAATATAGCAGTATTACATATATGTTTTAGAGTAATATTTGACTGCTTTTCACAGTCATTTTCTGATCATATTCGTGAATATATTTCAATCGTTTTGGTTGAGATTTTTGAATCATTTTTGAATGCCATTATAATGCATTTATTCTTCATATCTCATATCAAAATAGGATACTACATAATAATCTTATTTTATCAGGGGAAGAAAGCATGCGAAAGTGAGCTATTCGAACCACAGCTAACTCGCAAACAAACTTGACCGATATACACCTGCGACTACAACATCCAACATCAGCATTATCGTCTGCATCTTAAAATACGGATACGATACGGGATGTTGAAGCCGTATCCAGGTATGTCAAGATAGTTTCACTTACCTGTGGTTCAAATAGCTCACAACCTTTGTATTGTTCAATCATTATGTATTTCCTGGGAAACCGAAGATGGAGAAATGGTTGGGGAAATCTTCGGTCACATTTACATTATTTACATCTTGAAGAATATCTTTTGTAAAAATAATAAAATTTTTATATATTTTTTCTTAGCTTCATGATTGAAAAAATATGTGTATGTAAAAAAAACAAGATTTTTAATGAAAAGTAAAATTTAAACAAGTATAAAATTCATTATTCAGTAAACAAATATATTCATAAAAGATTCAGAAAGCTGACTGAAAAATGATTATAAATTTTTGATCACCTAAAGTAAACACATTTGATTCAAATATGATTCCAAAATGTGATTGAAAAACTATATTCAGTTTTTGATCATCAAAGGTAAGCATATTTGATTATTCTTTTTGTTGGTTTTTATGAAATATTAAAATTTAGTCATTAAAGGACTTCAAAAATGATTCCAAAAAAGTGATCGAAAAATGCTTTTTAGTTTTTCATCATCAAAAGTATTCATATTTGATTATTTCTTTTGTTCAATTGTATGATAACTCATTATTTAGTCAGAAAGAGTAATCAAATTGTATTGATATGTAGGGAAATTCAAAATTGAATCACCTAAATGCTGAGTGGGTATATATTAGTGTGTATGTACATATACGATTTTTTTTATTATTTTTAATTGTTCAATTTAGTTGTTTTTATGTTTTTACGATACTTTTTTTTTATATTTTCTAAGCGATCATTGAATGTATAATTAAACTTAAATTACTAATAAACACAAAAAATCATCTGGCACTCTTACGACACGTAAAGCTAGCTCCTCATCGAATCGATCATTGGTGAGGTCTGGTTGAAAGTGCTTGCACCGCAATAAAAATGGTGCAATTCTGTTTGGACGTGGTCAGTTTGATTGCTAAAGCTATTGGTTTAATATACATTAGGATGGGTAGAAAAAAAACGAACAAATAATGTTATGCGCTTAACTTGAGTTCTTTTTGTTTCACTCTAATGTCATGTAGTGCTTACTACAGTCTCTTGGTTACAATCGATTATTCGGCTCGCAGCTTTTGCATTGCTTGAAAGTTGGATATCTGGTATTCGATTTCAACATAGCATGCAATAGACTAACTGTCATTCAAATACTGACGGCATTGTGTAGAAAACAAGTGTGATATCTTATCCGTCAATTGCCTAAAGGATGCTCAAGGCTACTCTTTAGCGTTTTGGCCATTGTGGATAAGACAAGTGTGATAACTTCTGCGTAGACGTAAAATCCAAATAGATTTCGATCAAGTGACTATCGTGCTCTCATCCTGTATCTCTTTCTATCACCCGGTGAAGATAGGCGACCGTATGCGCCGCCATATTGAATATCCTGTCAAAACGCTGTCAAACGCAAAAAGTAGCCATCTTGAACATCCTGTCAGCCACTTGACGGATAAGATATCCAACACTTGTTTTATCCACAATGGTTTATGGCAGCGCTTTGACAGGATGTTCAATATGGTCGGCGTTAGAAAGAGATGCAGAATGAGACCACTATTTATTCAACTTAAAAATCGGGTGATCCAATCTATTTGCTATGTTTTATGTCTATGCTGAAGATAGCACCAGTTGTCTTATACATAATGACTGACGGTTTCATAAATTCAATTTTTTCCATTAAAAATTAAGTTTTAAAAATCATTCTACATTAAATTTTTTTGTCACTCAACTTACAAAAATTAAGTTCTTTGCTACAAAATTAGTTGTGGAGGTTAGAATTTCTTTTCGGACCTCCTGAGGAAAGCGAAAGAGGCAAAGTGCAAAAATATGCACAGGTGGCTTAGCATAACTTCACAACGTATTACGAATCACAGGACTCATTACAGTACTAAAAGAAACTATTCGAATGTACTAAAGAAAAAAAACCTGGTAAAATCAACCGAGTTGCGGGTCAATTCAACCGATATTTCTGTCAATTTTTATCCATCGCAAATAGCTGTTGAAACAACTTCGCTTACACATTGTTGATACTGAATTGAGTGTTTCAACAGTCAAATCAACAAAAACAAAAAAATCATCGAATGTTAGCCAGAGCTCTGTTAAAAATTACCAATGTTAACAAATGTTTGATCTGACCGCGGCGCGTGAATCGACGAGAACGCTACCACCACACCACGGCGGCTGCCAACTCTTTTATACCAAACAATAAAGCAAACAAAATACTACGCATACGCACCTCTAGCCGTGTGTTCTTTTGGTACGGACATGTTTTGGTGTAATTGATGGGTTTTTAAAATTGTTAACTACTTCTAATGTCTGTTTGAGTTCTGTGTAGCATACTTGAGGGGCAGCATATGAGGCTAGTTAGCATATGTATGAGAAATCTACTCAGAGCTTAAAACGGACAATAGGAGATATTATCGAGCCTCTCAAGACCAATAGAAATACATATCAATTTGAGAACCGGATGTTCAAAGAACAAAAGTTATGATAAAAAAAATTTGTTTTTCTGTATTTAGGCGAATATTATAAAAAAAAATATGTTTCGATACCCACTCAACATAGGCTTCAGTTGAGGAGCAGGACTTTGCAGCTTCTTTCCTGGCCCAGTCTAATGTACATGTATGTAACTTCAGTTGTGAAAATAGGACAGTGAGACCATCCTCTTGTTTGGAACTAATCTACGAAATTAAAAAAAAGATACATATAAAAAAATGAAACATGTTAAACGAAATCACGATATTGAGGAAATGTTAAAAAACACAAATCAGTCGTTAAAATATATTCTACATATTCGATTGTCATAGAGTAAATAATTTATTGCCGCAATAAAACCTGTTCATTAAACGACTATGTATGCATGTAGATATGTAATTAAAATCAACTTGCTTTTAGAAAAAGTCAATTATATGACAAACAAAATTACTATGCAAAGTTGTAGATCTTCGTAAACAAATAAATATTTGCAGTTGTCAGCTTCAAATAAAAAAACAACAGTGTTCAACTTAGCATTGGTGCTTGCTTGCCAAATGAGCGCACACACACCTAGACCACACACCACCAGATTTATTTAAATTTCGCCATACACGACAGGTTGATTTTTTAGAGATAGTTCATTCATAACACTCAATTGAAGGTCGTGTTTGCTTATGACATTTTGTAGGCAAATAAACAAATTCAACACCTACGCGTGACACTCAATGTAAATGCAAATAAACATAAGTATAATACGTACATACATACAAACTTGCAAACATAAAATTAAGCCAGAAAAAAACATAAATAAAGCGATCACTTCGAACGAATTACTTGTTTGTATATTGTACACACATGCAACATACATTTGAGCACATTAGCACGTTTACATTTAGATTGTGGCACATGTACGGAGCAACTGTATGCACATACACACGTTCCTTCATGCATAAAAGCAACTTTATTATAAATAGGTGTGAAGTGGGATGCGTTCGCGTACTCTTACACAAATAGCATTATTTATGTATGTAAATGGGCAATGAAATGCAGCAACACCTTCGCTACGAAACAATCAATTGCCGTGCGTATTCTTAGTTAGTAGAAGGAGCAACAATCAGAAGCTTCCTGCCGACAAAGTGCAAAGCATATCTACATACAAACATTGCCGCTGTTATTGTAAATTGTTTGTCAATAGCTTATGAGGATGCCAACAATTTAAAATAAAACTAACACCCACAGAGTGACTAGTAGTGACTGCCTAAAGCTCTAGAAAACCGCAATTGTCCTATATTTTTTAATGTTTTCAACAAAGGTTGGCAGATCCAGCGAAGGGGAGTAAAATAGCTTCGCCAAATATTAAGCATAATCACGAATCTCATTGAAGCCGCGGCACAATGAACTGTGTTTGATACTAGATGCGTTTAACACAAACCACAAGCTTATGATTCAGTAACATCGCTACAATCAACCAAGATGTTGCGTTACATATACAGCCAAATCTAAACCAAAATTCCGCGCTAGTTTTTTGTTCCCTCTCTCCTTCTCCTCCCATCCTCGTATTCTAAATAAAAATTCCTTTAAGTTTTTTCACTTCTCTCCCCCCCTACAACAAAAACAAAAAAAACCAAAAAAAAAAAAAAACCCCACAACACAAAAAAAACACAAAAAAAAAAACAAAAAAACACAACAAACAAAAACACACCCAAAACACAAAAAAACAACACAACCACAAACAAAAAAAAACACAACAAACAACCAACAAAACCACCAAACCAAAAAAACAAAAACAAACACCAACAACCCCAAAAACTGCTTTGCTAAAAACACAACCCCAACCCCCCCCACCCACCAACCACAACCACAAAACACAAACACAACCATTTTTTTATATTTATTTCTTAATTTCCCAAAAAATTTTGCAACAAAATAAACCATCTTGTTAAAAAAAAATAAGAAAGTGCAACGAAACAATTGTGACAAAACACGGACCAAAACAAACCCCCCAAACCCCCCAAAACAAAAACCCCAAAAAAAAACCCAAACAAAACCCAAAAAAACCAAAACAAACAGGCAATTGAAGCTTATTTCGCCTTGCCCATTCACAGCAAAATTTCGCCAAAGCACTGTTTTAAAAACATTCTCCTAACACAAAAAAATGCTTGCTACATATTTTGTATCGTATTTATTTGTAATATTATAGTTTTTTAATTGCGAAAATGTTAGAAAAGTTGCCAACGAGTGGGAAAAATTATTTAACTTGCAAAGTGTGAAATCACCTTAGCCAAACAAATGTCAAATTCTTCTTCTTATGCTTTGCTTGACACAAAGTTGCAAGTTGGCTAATCTTTCATGTCAGATGGCGTTTGTGTGTCGCTCAATATAACGTTTTTCCATAAAATAAGTGTATCTACTATAATGCATAGGATTGAGTTTAAACGCATCTGTTACGAAAACTGCTTATGTGACGGGGCTTGATGAGTATTGTTGCAGTTAAGCTGGCCGAACGAAGGCGGTTGCAGCAGTCTACAGTGATATATGTATAAGCTACTTCTAGTTTCATTGGATGTGTCCGCCGATTTCGATACAAAATTTGAGAATATTGCAATCCTGGGAACTGGAGTACAAATCGTTACTCCATGGCAATTCAACATGAGGGGAAAAACTTTGAAAATTCAAAAAGATAGTATGAACTCGTAAATTTTGGTTTCGAGTTTTAAGGAACTTCCCGATGACCAGAGACCTAAACTTTGAACGAAGCTGTGGGCTCTATTAGGTTGTAATATATAGAATAAAAAGTTTTCTATATTGAACAGGATCGAAATATTTAGAGATATTTAGAAAGTCCATTTACAACATGTGTGAATCTAGCAACCTGCCATTTGAGTAGCTTTCCGTAGAGCTTAGGTTCTTGAAACTAAGAACATACTGTAGCACCCCATGTTAATGCAACATGAGGAAAAAATGTTCGCAAGATGGACCAGGGATCGAGCAATTCAAAAAATCGGAACGAACTTGGAAATTTTGCCTTCGAGTTGTAAAAGAACTTCCCGATAACCCAGAGACATGAACTGACGCTGTAATAATTGCAAGTATTTCTTTTATATAAAATCCTTAAACAAAGACACATCCTTGTTGAACTTTGATATTAAATTTTTACATAACCACGACAAAAATTTGTATGAGGAACAATGCCGACCTCGGTTACTTTGTTAGCTAGCTCGAAGACTGCCCTCTCAGAGCGTGCGAGAGCTAAAGTCAGCAGCTTTTTAACAGCAAACGTGCTAGAGTCACGACGCGCAATTTTCTTTTGCTGCGCTGAAGCGTGTGCGCATCTTGGTGGCTATAAATATTGTTCCTATAAGATATTCGGCGGCCACCGTGGTGTGATGGTAGCGTGCTCCGCCTACCACACCGTATGCCCTGGGTTTCGCACCCCGGGCAAATGCAACATCAAATTTTAGAAATAAGGTTTTTTAAATTAGAAGAAAATTTTTCTAAGCGGGGTAGCCCCTGCAGTCTTTGGCAAGTCGCTCCGGGTGTATTTCTGCCATGAAAAGCTCTCAGTGAAAACTCATCTGCCTTGCAGATACCGTTCGGAGTCGGCATAAAAACATGTAGGTCCCGTCCGGCCAATTTGTAGTGAAAATCAAGAGGAGCACGACGCAAATTGGAAGAGAAGCTCGGCCTTAGAGATCTTCGGAGTTATCGCGCCTTACATTTATTTATTTTTTTTATAAGATATTTCTTAGATCACGAGAAGCAGTCTTAGCGATGGTCGCTAGGTATTACATCGCAAACGTAATTTTTTTAAATGAGAATTTTATCTTTTAAATACAGCTCGAGTTCACCACAGATAGTGCTATCAAAGCACAAAGATATTGGTTTGAAATATATTGATATTTCTTCTTCTTCAGAAAAAGTATTCCAGTTTTATATATGTAGTTTACACTGTGTTTTTGTAGCGCTTTAGCACATGAAAAGTTTGTGATTCAAGGGAGTTTCCCAAGGCGCAATTATAGCTTAAGGGTGACTTTAACACAAAGCCATAACCAGCTAAAACAGCTGATCGAAACTACTTAGGAAATCAATGTAATGGATAATGGTGCACTCCATAACGCTAACGACCATAACCATACCATAGCCAACCAATGGTTGTGGTTTTCTCGCCCATATCAATTAATCCAAAAATATTTGAGGTGTTCAATGTAATAACTTTTTATTCGTGTTTTGGATTACGTTAGACTACTTAGAGACTTATTTTTGTGGAATATGTTGCAATGTTCTTCCTTTTTATAAATTTCAGACTTTTTTTAGGTGAAGCCAACATTAATCGATCCACATGTTAGGATATGTATGGTTACGACTATGGCGTTAGGGTTAAAGGAACGTTTAATTTGCATTTATCTAACCCAATGTCAACCCTCACCCTTACTCGTTCATGGCTAATCCTGATCGTTAAGCAGGCAAGCTCTGGAGACACTAAGTTTCTCATGGAACTAGGGGTGGGGGTCTGGATGGCTTAGCAGGTTGAATTGTTGTAGTCATATTAAAATCGTTACCGAGATGGTCGGGGCCCTGGGAACCTTAATGGTGCCTGTACGGAACATTCGGGGCTAACCCAGCCAAGGACCATCAACACGTTAACAATCCGCTACAAAAATAAAAAGACTGGCAGGAAGCAAAATTTCATCTAAAATTTCATTATATAATTAATGAAATATACAAAACTCCCTCTTTGGGCAGGAATTTTTAAATTGAAGCGGATACAAAGTGCATACACAAAATTATATGTACACTGAAACTTTTTTAAATTTAAATAAAAAAAAATATATATTTGAAATGGTTAAAGAATTTTGCTGGTCACCTTAGTTAATAAATTTTGAAATACAAGTTTTCTCAGTGCTACGATATTTTTGGAAAATTTTTTTTTGGCAATTTGTTAGTGTAAATTTGAATATACTAAAGTGCCTTGGCTTCATATGGAAGTGCTTTTTCTTTACCTTTCATTAAATGCAGGCACTTTCATATGAATCGAATTTATATGTGAGGGCATATGGGAGTGTTTTTTTTATATTCGATGTGTGATTTGTGTATCTGTGCCTATTCTACAAGACAATACAAAAACAAAAAGTACTAAAGGTGTATAGGGGTTGAGCAGCTCTGATCTTGTGTATATTTTCAAGTTGTAGGATATAGCAAAGTTTATGCCCTACCAGAGGAATTTAAAATTTTAAATATTTCTCTAGAGGATTGCAGTTTACCCCACTTTCTAAAACGCACTCATGTACGAAATCGCAAGTTTAATATGGCCGTAGTAAAAGAACAGAAAAATTTTTGGTTTTCTTTCACCTAGAGTCTTATTAACTCTGTCCCCAAATATGCTGTTTTATTACGTGCTATATTTTATAAACTACAGTCTTATCATATTAGGTGTTTAAAACAGCAAAAATAAATGATGAGTTCATACTGTAAAACTTCATGTAAATTTAAGCGAAAAGTAACCCATTATCGAACAGCAACAGCAAATTTCCGTTCTCAGTCTCTACCCAATTTATCTTCATTTTTTGCTCGAAACTTTGTAAAATGTTTTGTATGTCGACCTTCCGTGTTAGAACATTTTACTTATTGCTGTCTCTGCTTAATAATATTCTTTTAAAAATACTTAATAAGTCATTGTTTTTCTAACATGCATGAATAGTTGGCAACTATTTATGTGCCAATAATAGCAGTTGGTTGCAAAACTCAAAAAAACTCTAAAAATTGCCAGCAGAAGTCGTAGACAAAATTGTTCAACCTCCACCTAAATGAGCAATCAACGTAACTATGACAACCGGTGAGCTAGATACAGGTATGTAGGTACGAGTATATACAGACATATCTTTGTATATAGATACTTATAATATATATGCTCATACAACTGTACATATATAGATATGTATGTACCTTCATTATGTAGTGGAAACTTTGATAAAGTTGTATCTTTGTGGGTACATACATACATACATAAGTAACTCTCGGTAGAAAAATATGCCTAAAGCAACGTTAAAAAGTAAGGACGGGACTGTTTACGGCTGTGCCGAGACTTCATACCTTTCATGAATGGGGCTGAACAATAATCTTATCCCATTCGTATCTCCAAATAATGCGCTGTATAAGATAAGAAATATATAGTGAACAGATGTACATACCTAAACGATTTTAAGTTAAATATAAAAAAATGGCAAAAACCCCCTTATCTGAACGATCGGTTTATGGGATGTATATTATATTAGCTCCGACCTGAAATGATTTTCTGATTCTTTAGATAATAGTTTATGTGAAATTAGGGAGAAATGGCTAAAAATTTTCTATCTGAACGATCGGTTTATGGGATAGGTAATATAGTATATACATATAGATCGATCAAAGTGATTTTTTCAGGAAATCTTCAGTGATTATAGAATAAATATCACCAAGTTTAACGTTTTGATATTGGAAATCTTAAGGGAGAAATGGCTAATCTTCTATCTGAACGATCGGTTGTATGGGATATATAGATATATTATAGATCCGATCAAAGTGATTTTTCAGGAAATATTCTATGATATATTAGAATAAATATCACCAAGTTTTACGTTTTGATATTGGAAATTAAGGGAGAAATGGCTGAAAATCTTTCTATCTGACGATCGGTTGTATGGGATATATATTACTATATAGATCGATCGAAATGATTTTTTCATGAAATCTTCTATGATACATTAGAATAAATATCACCAAGTTTACGTTTTATATTGGAAATTAAGGAGAAAGGCC